>VXAD01012327.1:365047-472797 GCA_013399195.1 Dicrurus megarhynchus
AGGATTTTGTTTAATGGGTTGGGAAAGGTAATTAGGGATGATCAAATATGGGGGAGCAGGGAGGCTCTCTTTGCTTCCAGCAATCTGTGGCATACCAAGGACGGAAAGGAGGTAGCCAAGTGATAAAGAAGCAGTGAAGCATCCTACCAGAAGAGAAGCTGTTGCTTTTGAGGAAGTGCTAGACTGCTTTGGGGTGGGACGGCTTGTTCGAATAGCTTCTGTGATTATTTTAAGTCTGATTCACTCAATTCTGGCTGATAGCACAGACTCTCCATGTACTAATGGACATCAGGCTTGACCATGTCCCCACCACCATGCTGCCTCCAGGTAGTCTTTGGAAGTTGAGCCACAGGAAGTCCTAAACTTTGGGAGGTGGTTTGCAGACCGTGTCTTCCACTTTGTTAGGGCTTCTACCAGAGGCAGATACTCTGTGTTCTTCCAGAATCCATAGTCCGGACTTGCCTTTACCCAAAGCACAATTCAGTAGCTAACCTATTTATATAGGTAACTGTATTGGCCAGGAGAAGGTATTTTCCTAGGCATGGTTTCTTTGCTGTTTTATTGCTGTTAATTGGGTACCAATAAGAGGGGACATTGGATTTTTAAAACAATAAGTGTGTTTGTCTAGTGGAAATGTTTTCCCTATAAAACACATGCAACTGTTCCATTTCTTTGATAGATTATTTCCTTGGATGCCTTAGCCCCCCAAGACATTATAAAGCTATTTTGCAAACTCATTATTTTGATGTTCTGCACTGAGAATGGCAGTGGCTTGGAAGAAACATGTAGTCAACAAGACTATAGCCTTTTCCAGGACTTTCAAGCTCCTGTCTGAAAGCAAAAAAAGAGCCTGGGATGAGATCAAACCCAGTACCACCTGCCCCACTTATCTGATGGCCCAAAAATGTGATAGTCTCCAACATTTGGGGGCTCTAAAATTCAGAAACTGTTTATGTTTAACCTCTGTCCTGTGACATCTGAACCTCCTCCTAGATGTTCTACTTAGCTATTTGGTTCAATATTCCAGAATCCAGTCTCTGTCCCTTCCATGCTCTTGGCTCTTCCACTTCTCCTTCTCTCCTTTCTGCTCTACAATGTCATTTATTCCACAATAAGGATCTTAAAGAAAACATTGATTGTTTAGAAGGAGAGGAATGGAATATGCCATGCAACTGTTCTCATAGGAGTAACTTTCTTGCATGCTGTAAAGGCCACCTGCGATTTCTTTGCTCTGTCCTCACGAATACAGACAGCTCTTCAAGTGATTTTGCAGAACCTGGTGTAAGTGGGGCATTTTAGATGCATACTCAATATAAATGTATTTTTTTCCAGTAGGAAAAAAAATAACTTAATTCCCACAATCAGAGTCAAGAAATAAGGTTTATTAATAAAGGAAGAGCAACGAGAGAGGGTTAAGGCTGCTCAGGCCTCTCCAGCTGTTTGCAGCATCAGTTGTGCAGCCATAATGGTCTACCAACATAATAGCTTTTTTCTGAAATATCTTCATATTTTGATATTGGTTTGGGTAAAAACAAACTGAATGGGAACTTTTTTGGGCCCAGCCTGTTTCACTTGCAGCAGCTCAGGATTTTGGATGTTTTCCATTGTGCATATGTTCATGAAAAGTGCAATTCCCATTTGCCCTCTGGATTTCATAACTATAGTGACAACAGGAAAAAAATTGAGATTTGGTTTTCAGTCAAATTCTCTGCCAACTACTGTACCTGTTGCTTCAGCTGCACCATAGATATGACCTCCTCATCCTCAGTTCCTGCCTTCTTTTCTCCTTGGTTTCAAGCCTGAGAAAAGTGTTGCTTTGCACCTGCACTCTCAGCTAATAATCACAGGTCTCGGATCCACGCCCTTGTTTCTGTCATCTGCCTTGTTATGTGATGAGCTCAATGCTTTGGAAGCAGGAAACACTGGGGACATCTTTCTGCAGCCAAGGTGTCACCACTGTGTGGGCACATGTAGCAGTCTCTGACTCTTGTAGCAATGCTGTGAGTGTGTTGCATGAGACTTTGCATGCAAGGTTGAGATTTTTCACACAGCTCGGTATGTCAGGTTGGTCTGGAGTCATTACCCTCTTAACGCCTGGAAATCTCTAAATTCAAGTAATTAAATTTTGGAAGGTAAAGCCCTGACAGAAATAGCAGATAATAATTTACTTTGGCTTGAAAGATTCAGCATGTCAGGTCTTTAAGGTCAGCCTCCTCCCAGCACAGTAACAGCTCATCCTCCCACCCATGAAAGCAAGTAGATGTATTGGGCAGCTGGCTTAGCTACACACATAACCCATGACTGAACGCCAGTGCAAAGAGAAGCACTATACGAGAGATAGAAACAGGAATGGCCCTTGAAAGAAGAATTTTGAAACATTCTGGAGGCATGTAAGGATGGCATTAGGAAAGGCAAAGATCTCCTGGAGTCAACATTTGCAGGGAATATCTAGGGAAGCAAGAACAGCTTTTACTGCTACATTAGTAGTAGATGAATAAACAAGGAAAACGTGTCCCATCAACAACTGGGGTAGATGACTTAGTGACCACAGATGCAGGTAAGGTGTCCTCTGTGCTTTCTTTGCCTCACTTTTCACCATCAAAGTCTTCCAAGCCTCTGTGTTGTCAAACTACCAGCAGTGAAACAAGGTTGAGTCACGGATCTCTTGAGAAATCGCAACCCGTACAAGGACGTGGGATCAGGAGGGAAGCACTCACGTGTGCCTGCTGATACCATCATGATATCACACACTATCAGCTTTGAAAGCTCCCAGGTGTCAAAGATCCCTGATCACTTAAAACAAATGTCTTCAAAATGACCTGTCTTCAAAAGACAGATCATTTCTGGCAAAGGTTTCTTCTGGGAGCATAGAGAGAAAGTTGATTTGGAACAACAAGCATAGATGTGCAAGAGATGAATGATGTTTGACTGACTATCTTCTGTGCTGAGGTGACTAGATTTGTGTATGAGAGGTGAGTGGTGGATGTCACCTACCTTGACGTCGGCCACACCACCCTCATGTGCTACTTGGGACATTACAGTCTCGATGGGCAGACTACTCTATGGGTTAATAACTGGCTGGATCATTGGGCTCACAGGGTGGTGCTGAGGGGTTCATACTCTGCCTGCAGGCTGGAGAGGTTTCATATATGTAGAGGGGGAGTTGGAATCAAGATATGGGTAACAGCAATGGGACATATGGAGCCTTTTGGGGCTCAGCTGGGCAAAACTCTTAGCACCCTACTGGGAATTTGGTGTTGAGCTGCCTTTAAACATGAAGATGAAACAGAGACCATCTAGTCGAAATGAGTCTGTGACCTTTCAGTGCAAGGAAGCAGTATTTCTGTGGTGAGTCAGCAGCAGTGATCCAAAAATGGATGGAACTGATGCAGAACCCCTGTCGGGCTTCTGTGAGTAGCTATCTGGCAAGCAGCTTATTCGTGCTCAATAGAGGTAATTAGTAATAGAAAGCCATGGCATGGCTAGTCCCATTGCCTGCCTATTTACATCCCTTTAGCATGAGAATTAATTACCTGTGCAAGCTGTAGGTGTTGGTCTGCCTTTCAGAAACAAGAAAGGTAAAACACGTCTTCTACCTGCAATGTCAGCGAGGGATGAAGCTGGATGTGTTCCATTGCAGAAGCAAGTTCATGAATAATAATTAGCAGAATGAAAAGATAATGGCTGGTTAGGGCCTGCTTGGGTCTCTATGTGAGCTGGCATGTATAGGACCCAGGGATGACCACAGAACACCGAATGAAGTGAAAAGAGTTAATTTATTTTCATTACCTTGTCAAACTAAGGATCCCCAATGCAGCACCTGGACAGAGCCATATTAGCAGGGACACCACAGAGCTCAGTTCTTGCTTGGTCCATGCTAGAGGATCTCTGAACCCGCTGTTTTCACCTATATTTCAGGGGTTCTCACAGTTGTAGATTACCTCCCTGCTTCAATCTTTCCCACATCAGGGAAGGAATCTCAAGCGTGTTCGATAGAGTGCCTGTAAGTCTATCCCAGGCCTGCGTTACTGAAACACAGACACTGAATTTATCCAACATACAAAACTAAGCAACAATTGGTATGATATATGTGTTTTTCTACACCTCAGCTGCAATCACTTCAGCATGTTTATAATTCTCCTCAACAATCTTCTGTTATGTTCCCACAGTTTCTATAAAATCTGACTTTTCACCAGAAAAATGTTTAGCATCGTGCTTCCTCTCTCACAGCTTGCTCTTCGCGTGTGTGCAGTGGTGTTTCAAATCCTGGTTTATAGGGTACAAGACAACCATAAAGATCCTAATTTATCATGATATGCAGGTCTGTTTCTTCTGCCAGCATAGACATATGAACTCTCTCATGGATTATTTGTTTTTTACTTTCTTTTTAAAGAAAAGTAACTTTTGTTGTGGCTAGGATTGTGGCATTAACCAGCAAAGCAGGAAATTAAATTAGCCTACAATGACCAGTGGCACAGCCAGAGAATTCCTGCCATTCCTGGCAGCTAATTTTTTCCACAGAAAATACTTTAAGAAAGCAACCCAGCCAGGAATTTTGTGAGGGTTGCTCTCTATTGTCTGAGAGTTGTCATTGTGGGATGGATATTGAATTGGGAAGAAAAACGTCATTTAAGGAGAAGAGCAGGCAGCAGCACTGGCAGTGTTGTGTGCCAGACTGAAGAGGAACTGGAGTGTTTTACACTTAAAGATACATTAATTCAGACAGATGACTAGAACATTCTGAGAGATACCTTTAGTACAAAACTGCAAGATGAAGAGCTGAATTTCCAGGGTAAATGCCATCTATGTACACCCATGTCTTCAGAACAAAGTAACATTTAACCTGTTCTGGCAAGGTGTCTTTCTCCCACCTAAAGTATTTTGAATTTCTAGAGCATCCAGTAGAACAGCAATGTCTTAGCTGTTCTACTGATCATCTCAGAGTTTTTTGGAAGTCATTCAGCTGTATCCTTGCCTTCATTCATTTGATCAAGCACAGGCATGTGCTCTGTCATTTCTCCCTTTTCCAAAAGATTTGGTCTTCTCCATCAACCTACCAAGACATGAGGATTTATTCACCTAAAAAAGAAATATGGAAAGACAAATTCGAGGTGCAGAGCTGGGACTTGTAGCCGTTTCAGCTGAGATAATGCTGCACTCTGCTTCCTCCAGGAATTTCCATTTGAGTTTCTGCTTCCCTGTTGCTGCTGCTGATTCATACGGCCTGAAGTGCTGCCATGCATCTCTCCCTGTGACTCACATGTAGCTATCTGAGACTTCAGCCTGGCTAATCTCACAGTCCAAAGCTGTCAGCCTACATCTGGAATCACAGCAGCCAATTTGTATGTTCTTGAGCTTCCCAGGGCTGTTCTGAAGGAGAATCCCTCAATCTAGCTCAGAATTTCCATTTTCTGCCCATTCCTTGTGTTTCCACAAAACTTTGTTTGTCTTCTTAAAGGGACATTTCTACCCAGTCATCACCAGGTTGCACTTCCTGCAGGTAAAGGTAAGCTGCAGCCAGGTTCTTACGCACACTGTTATGGGGGAGATCTGTAAAGATCAGCCACACTGCTGCCTGGAGAGGGCAGGACACAGATGTTTCCACCCAGTCCTAGCAGCCATGTGTCAGTGACTGTAGTGATTTACATGAGACCTTGGAGGTCAGGGAATATAACGTGAGAAATAAATTTAAGACCACCTGTGGCTGTCACATTGCACCTCATTGTCAGCCATTCCCTGAAAGAACCCCAGCCCTGTGATCCGATTGAATATATCTCCTGCTGACCAACCTCAAAACTTCAGGTGCTGCACAGATCCCAACACCAAACTACAAAACAATTCAAAGCGAACAAGATTTTTGGAAGGCATTTAATGGTCCAAGAAAGCATTTGAAAAATCATGTTTTCCCTGCTTTTTGAGATCACGTTCATGCAAGTTTCGGAGTTTGAGCTTTTGAACTTCCAACAATCTCTTGACCTCAGTCATGCTCACAGGGAACGTTTTACTTTGTCTCTGGCACACAAATGTGTGTCTGCAAGTCTCTTGAAGCCATCTCTTCCTTATAAAAGGCTCTTTATAAATTGCTCTTCTGTGCAATATTTTCCTTGCCTCGCTGTTACATAAACAGTTTTTTTGTGTGCATACATGGGTGGTAAGATTTTCTGGGAGGTATTAGCAGATATCAGGATGTGTTAATCTTGAAGGGGGAAATCTTCTTGGCTTTTGATTGTTCTATTTTGATCAGAAAGGAAACAAAACTCTGGTCATACTGTTTTGATGCAGTCTCCATCCCTTTTCCTCTCTTCTAATCACAGTCACCTTCCCCTGCAGGCCTAATCCTTGGTTCCTTTCTGCTTGCTTTAGGTTACACAAAAACTCTTCGTGAAATAAGCCTTTAAGTATTGGATTGGTGCATCTGTGGGTAGATAAATAGGAAAGGGTGTTACAAAGCAGATTCTCATTTCTCTCTGTGTACAGCCCAGTGTTACTACAGGTTAGCAAATAAGAAATTAGTTTAGCAAACAAGAAATTACTTTATCAAATGATCTGGGAAGAATGCCTTGTGGGCAAAACTTGTCTGTTATTACTTTTTGGCTCTCAATACATGTTTTAACAGTGTCTTTTCAAGTTAAACGCAGAACCTTTCCTTCATAAATTTATTTCTTGCCCATAACCAAGCAGGAAGTACAGATTCCAAATCAAAAATGTGTGTTTGCCAAAATCGACACCTTTTAAAGAAAAAAAGTTAGTATTTTTGTTTTTCATGCTGTGACAAGTATGCTTGTCACAAGTATGATATATGCCAAGTCTAATAGCTTTTTTTTCATAAAATCTGTTTTCAAGGGATAGAAAATGTATCAATTCCATAATTTGTGTCTATTTTCAGATGCATATTAATGGAAATGGTATGTTGATGTGCATAGTGTAAAATGTTGGATATTTTGTGAGCACTAGCAAGACTTGGCAAAATAATCATGAGGTTGTGTCCTCAGACAGGAGACTTGTGCTTTGCAAAGTGAGGAGCAGCTTTAATAAAATCTGGTTTCACCTTGGGTTGAACCTTTTGTCCCAGAAGAAGTGTAATTTATTACCTCCCTGAAGAGGAATTAATTGACCTCCTTGCATTTTTTGCTCACCAGTGAAAGGTAAAGAAACAAAATTGTGCACATGATGACTGTCTTAAACCAAAGATATTCAGGATCAAGAAGGGCTTCATGGAGGCTGTTTTTTCTCCATGTGTCTGTTGTAAGGACGAGGAGATGAGCAGGCTGGCCCCTTGGTCCTCTAGCAGAGGATGTGCTGTTACAGCAGCAGTTTTCAGCATGAAGAAATGTCTGCAAGATCATTCCACCTCCCTCCATGTACAATGTCTTCCCAAGCACACAAGTTCACCTGTCCCTTCCCAACAAGCTGTCCTCTGCCCTTCATTAGCATCTTGGCTCTTGCTAAATTTCTCTTGAGATGAGAGAAAACTCTTGTCTTTACTCTCTTTCTCTTCAAATGAAACCCTGTCATCACCTCTTTGATCAGGTAAAGAAGTCACTGTGGGTTTTGCATTAGAAATCCACCTCTGGAGGTTATGCAAGAATGAAAGTCAACAGACACTCTGCTAGTAATAAGCAAGACAGCATCACCAAACATGACAGAACAAAAATGGAGCTCTGTGAGCTTCTATCTCATCCCCAACCCAAAGTATCCATTCTTTTATGCTTTTGAGAATCTTGTATTAACTTCTTTTGGCTTTCACCACAGCGTAATTAAATCAAGCAAGTCGGAAGGTATAAATTAGCTTTACCTATCAATAGGTAGAAAACATTTTAAAATTTGCAGAAATAAGGTAACATTAGCAGGTTTTTATATCTGTGGTTCAGTGTAACTGGAGACCTTTAGAATACTTGCATGTGGGCTGAGACTCACATGGGTTTATTTAAGTAAATTGAAGCATGATTTCAATCTTTTTTCTTTTTTTTGGTATAATTATCAGAGACTTGGGCTTTTTTGACTGTCAATGTGTACCTGCTGAGAAACAGTGTTGTAAGCTTGTGATATTGTTACAAAGATGTTAACATCTACAGGAAACAAAATTTCAATCAATGGCAAGTTATGCAGATTCTTACATGAGGTGGGCATATTTGGTTTTATTCCCCACTAAACACTTTATAGGTGCCCAAAATGTATGTGATTGGGGGACAGGAGTGTTATGTGAGGGGAAAAAAACCCACCTACATAGTCTGAGCTTTCAGCATGGTAGCATTATAAAATCTTGGCTCGTTTCCTAAAGAAACAAAACTTATTTAGTGATACTATCTGTCTGTCAATTCCTTAACAGCTTGTGAACTCACGAACCATTTTCGTATCATCCACTCTTTCCTTTAAGTAGGCTTTTGGGCACAGGAGAAAGACCCGGCGCCTTCCCTGCTGAAATAAGAGAAGCTGCAGTGGGAATTCCTTCCTCCAGTGACCTGAACAGTCTGCAGCAGAAAGGAGATTTAACCTATATTCCAAATAAGAAAGAAGTTTCTGTCAGAGTGTTCCTTTATTTGACACCAAAGTCAGCCAACATGGGACACATATAAAAAAACACCCAGAATTTATTATTCCCAGAGCTCACACTTCTGCTCCAACTCATTTCTGCATGGTGTGTATCTTACCATTGCATTTCTCTGGAATTTGTTTAGTCCATAAACTTTCTGACATAAAGACATTTTGTTCTCTACTTGTAAAATACTTGGTACACATGGGATCAGTGTCCATTAAGGGTACTTTTATTCACAGGGATTTTTATCAAAGTCTCCCACTTTTTCAAATATCATTGATTTGTCATCAGTATTGTGTAAAGCAGTTGCCCTGCCTCTTGTTCTAGTTGATGCTACTAAGTCAGGATGGAGAAGCGTGTCTTGGTGTCATCTCTCATGGGACATTTCTGTTCTACCAGTCTATCTACAGATGAAACTTGAGCTCATGTTAAATGTTATTGTTTTCCCGTAATTCAGTTCCTAACTCAGGCATCAGTTCTTCATCTTTAGAGCAGTCTTATCCAAAGGGGAGCAGTTCCAAACTCATCATTGTTGTCCGCCTGGTGTTTCTCCTGTTCACAAGGTCCATGTGATTTCAGTTCACCTCCTGTTGATCAAGCACCTCACCCGCTCAGCAACAGCATTCTAGTTGGAGCTGTATTTCAGGACATCAGCTTAAAGACAGAAATGCAAACCTCTCACTCTGTGACAGGTAATTTGTGTAAGCTCAGGCTGGAGGTTGATGGACAGGCATTTTAGAGGCCTTTGAATACTTCTTCCTTGACATTAATATGAACATGATGAGAATATTTTCTCTTTCAGGGATACATACAGAATTACTTGAATATGTGCGTGAAATGAGTGTGGAAAGACTTTAAATAGCTTTTAACCAGATATCCAAGAAGGGTCATGGCTTTCAAATATAGCCTGAAAAGACCGACAGAGGATGGTTTGAGGGTTCTTTAGTTTAATTTTTTTTATTGTGTGATTTTTTGCTGGAGAAGCTAATCAAAACATCTCTGCACTCTGACACTTCTCAATAATTAACCACCATGGTTGACTGACAATAATTTTTTTGCACATTCCACTGTTTGCTGCTTATTCCTATATTTCTTTTTTCCAGCCCTGTACATCTTTCTGGTTTATGGCTACATTTCAAGACTACATTTAATCACTTTTGCACAGTGTGTGGCATTCTTGGCTGTGCTACATCCCTGCTTAGATGTGTGGCCAAAAAAAAAGAGAGACATTTTCCACAGGATTCATGCAGGGTTTGCAATGCAGTATTTCAGCAGAGGTAACAGAGATGGGCGTCCATCATCTGTAACAAATCATATTTGCCAACTATACCTTCTTGGAATAGGAAACAGCTTTATCTATGAGATTATGGTGATAAAAAGATTTACCAAGCCTGATGATAAATCTTCTGACATAATTTCTTGAAACTTGTGGTAGAGGCAAATGAACTAGTGTTACTTTCTGTGCTATTGGAAAAAGGAATATTTTTCTTAACTTGAAGTAGATGCTGGAGTCTTGTTTCTTTATTACCCTCATTTAGCCATGGTTAAAACAAGCAGACACATCTGTGCTTTATCTATTCAGGTTTTCTGACAGATCATTGCAAAACTGAATAGGAGTTTGTGATTTTGGAGGGTTTTTTCAGTCCATATTGTTCAACATGTAAGATTTAGCAGAGCTTATAGGCAACAGTGTTTAGACAGTTGAGTGGGTAAGAACTTAAGTAGTGCATTGAAACATTCTGAGTTTTTTCTGAACAGAGAATTCAGTCGGGTGGGGGACATGGAAGGAATAAGAAAATGTGTACACATGCAAGGCTTTGAAAGGGAAGGATGTCTCAAAAGCTGCCAGATATTGGTCTTTATGTATAGATACTGGTCACTTTTGCATTAGGAAAATTAATTCTCAAGCTACCTGATATCTAGTTTACCTAATATTGGTTAGTTTTGTATTAAGGGTGATCATCAGCTGGATACAAAGCTGCTTATGTCATAATCCAAGCAGGTTAAAACTATAAACAAACACTTTGGTTTAGGTCCCACTTTCACATCTGAGAAAAACATACTTGGAAACGAGACATTCATGTCTTCAACAGTTTGTAATCATTCAGGTGTCAGTATCAGGGACAAGGAATCACAGCTGAACTGTGGTAACTCCTTCTCACTTTCAAGCCCAGGTCGGTGAAATCTGTGCTAGTGAAGGGACAAAGAGCTCTCTCCCAGGTGAGGGTTGGCCAGGCAGGGTGGAAATGAGGGAGTGAGATAAAGCAGTGGTTGGACTGGAGAGTCTGGCTCGCTTGGTTGTCCCGAGCTGCTTTCAGCAGTGTTCAGCAGTGTGGTGGTGCTCGGGTGGAGTGAGGTGGAGCTGCCCCAGGGAGCAAAATGCGCTGTGAGAACTGGGTCAGGGGCGGGCCGGGTGCGCTGGGGGTGCCGGCGTAGCCCGGGGCTACGGAGGGAAAGCCAAAAGGAGGTGAAAGGTGGATGGGTTGAGTCTGTGGCAGGTGATCTCAGCCAGGATGACGGCAAGGAACCAAAGGGAAGGGCTGGTGCAAGGAGGGGAAGATGGAGGTCTGTGAGCAACTGCAGTCTTGAAGGGAGATTATTTTCTTTTTTTTTTTTTTTCTTTTTTCATAAATAGCAAAGAAATAAGACTGGAAAGTGGGTAGCTGCAGAATCACAAATAATTTCACAGCTAACATGTGTATTGACTGGCAGGTAGTACTTGGGAATGAAATACTTTAGGGTTGACTGAATGTTTAGTTAAAACAGAAGCAGCAGTGGCTGCTACCACCAGCTCTATTCCATACTCCCATTAGGAAAATTCTACCACAAGCTCTTTTGTAACTGCTTACAGCAACTTTCTCCTGTTTGTCTGAGTCTGTAAGAGTGCTTAAATCCATTTTGTCATTCATTCTTCAAGGATATATTTAATTTTCTAAAAATTTTCTTTCTAGATCCAAAATTGTAGTGTTTTTGGGGAAATGTGGTGTCCTCTGCAGCATGTCTCGTAAGATACCAACAGCAGATTTGAGGGCTGTGTGGGACTGAGATGGATCTTAGGAAATGAGGATAGAATTGTAGGGGTTTGTGTAGGAATACAAGACTGCCACATTATTCTACTGAGATTTGTAACACACGAAAAAGTTGTTAGCACTTAACTCTAGTTCACTACAGAGACAAAGGTACGTATATGGAATTTCAAAATAATTCCACTAGGCTTTGCAAACTAAGTGGTCAGATTTTTGGAATGGCTCCCACAGAAAATAAAAATATTTCAAAATTCTGCGGTCTGTGATCTTTTCTCCTGACAGTGCAGGAATGCCTGCGTCAAATATTTTCCATTCCTGGCGTGGATTTATTCCCCCAGAGGTTATGTTCTGTTTTAATGTAAATAATCTATATGGTGTGATGCACCTGAGTGAAGATACTTTAAAGATTTTACATTCCATTCTAGTCAAGGCCTGTGTGATAATCTGAACCTTAAGCATAATTGCCTTTCCCTGCTGTATCTTCCTGTATATCTTCACTGCACTGTCTGTTGCATTTTCAGTTCTCTTGGTGTAGGAGCCAATCTTCCTCCTCGGCTGATAGAATCCCAGTTTGGATACTCCTCCACTGGTCAAGGTTTTTTTTAATGAAATTCTAATCTGTTCTCTTCATTAACAAATGACAGGATACTGGATTTTACCCTGTGCTTTGGCATATAGTGATTCTGTGAGAATAAAGCAGAAATGCTTTGGTCAAGGCAGACCTTTAAGTAAACTACTCACACAGAATCTATGTTTCAGAATATTTGACATGAAGGGATATAATCTCTCTGCATGCTTTTCTCTGACTCTTCCAAATTTGGCATAACTTTTTTTCTGGTACCTTTTAAGGTCTCAGGGAAGCCAGTGCTTTCCACTGGACATTTCTATATGATTTTCACACAACAGCTCCAGTGGACGTGGCTGTACTGAGCACTTGGCTTAGTCTGAACTGCCTTCATCCAAAAGGGGAAACCTTTCATTCATTTCTCTCTTGACTTAAAGCTAGAGCTCATAGTGCACTTCAGGGATTAGGCTCTAGAAGGGGATGGGGACACGAGCTGTCATCTCCTCCTGTGTGGATGCAGGCAAGGCTCACACCTGCCCACCCCTCTGACTGAGCTGACTGGATTCCAGAGCCGCTGCCTCTCGCAGAGGGAAGGGAAGGTACTGCCAGGGTGTCCTGCGTTCATAAAACAGAGTCAGGCAGCAGTGCACAAACCTGCCAGCTCCTGTCCAGCCTGGGAGCCAGGAGCCCCTGCGTGTCACTGAGGTAAGACCCTGCCTCCAGGCACTGCAGGCAGCACCTGCCACACGGACAGACTGACTGACTGTCAAACAAGGAGGGCAGCTGGGCAGCACAGGGCCCTGCGTGTGATCTCCTGCAGCCTGGACGGAAGCACTGCTGCTTAAAGGGAACAGTAAAAGGCATTGTTGGGACTATCCAGTCCTCCCATACTCAAGCAATTATTTAAACAGGTAATTCAAGCTAACTACATCATTTAGCCTTTACAGCTGACAGTTCTGTTTTTCTGGAAGCAAGACTGATCTTTTTTCCCAGTTTCTCTAGGGCCCTGTGCTGGTGCCCACAGCTGTGCTCCCGAGTACAGAGTCGTGCTTTCTTTGGAGCTCGCAGTGCCTTAGCTGCATTCCCCACCGAGAGAGCCCGGATTGTGCCTCGTGACTCCCTGCTGGGAGGCAGCTCCACCTGAGTTTTGTTCCAGGGCTTCCACTTTCTTCCTCCTAAGCAGGATGCAGACAAAAAATTATGGTGTAGGAACTGCAAGTAGTATTTTACTATACTTACTATCTTCCAGCAGCTTTAAGAGATAAGCTCTGATCCATCAAAATAAAGACAAAAGAGGGGTGGAAAAAGAGACGACGATACTATCTAGTACGAATTTGAATATCCTCAGAGGGGGATATTCTTGAATTATGATGGTTGTTCTGCATGTCTTTCTTGCCGTTCTTGATTTTGTATCAACTGATATTTTTTACACAGGCTGATGTTATTCCATTAGTCCATAAGGGAGTTGTCAGGATGGGCACATAAAATGTCTTAATTATGATTAATTTTGTATTGAGCATGAGGGGAGTGCACAGCTTTCCCTGTGGGCTGGGGAAGAATGTAAAATAAGGAGTTATCAGAGTATACTAATATTGTTTTAGAATTCACTGTAAAGCATAATGTCTGAAACATCTAAATATTTACCTACAGGAGTGTCTTCTTAGACAGATTTTGCTAGGAGTTTCTGTCATGGGACCTCAGGTAGTCTGTTGGGTTTTTTTTTCCCTGTTGAACCTGAATTTCATTCTGTGTTAACTGATTTCTACCATGGGACGTGCTAGTGGGATCATTTTGCACATGTGGACATTTTTCACAAGTAATTTATAATTTTCTCTGCTAGATGGTAGGCTGGAAGTATGTAGTTCATCGTCTCAGGGGAGTTCCTGGATGAACTAAAGTTGTCAGAACAAATTTGAGACCCCTCTCCACTGCAGCTGAGAGACACTGGCACCTTTTGTCATTGCTCATTATTTGCCTCATTGCAGAAATACATTTGTAGCAGCCATTATAGAAGGGTACAACATTTGTCTTATGCTCAGGTTTGTATTTTTTGGGGGTTTTTTTTTGCAGATGAGGAAGGGTAGAGGTGAAACATGAGGTCTTCTGAAAAACGTTTATTTATCTTCTGCGTGAATTTTTTCTGTTATTTGCTTATCATGGGTAAGTTTAAACAGTAACTTCTTTTTCTCAGAAGTAGGAGACTACTCGTATTTTAAAATCTTTACATTTTAAAGGGCTTTAAAACTACGTTCTTTTTACTCGAGCCTTCCTTTTGGGTTGTGTTGCCAAGAAGTCAGATTGGTGTCTAGGCATCTTCTGTTGCTCTGGAAACGTATCAGGTAGCTCAGGAGAATGTGTTCTTGATCAGAGCTTCAACACATCCTTCTAGATGAACCTGCCTAGCCTTTGCTTTGCCAACTACTGTTGCTCTGTCTCTGTACTTCCCAAATTTAGGAGCACAGGCACAGATGTGTGTACTGAAGTGTTATCCTAAGGAAAAGTCAAAGAAATGTTATTGTATCTTTCAGAGGATTGATACACTAGAATGGTGATATGTAAAGATGTTAATGAGGTAAAGATAACAGGGGGGTTTTGTTTGTCCACAAAAGAGAGGGAAAAAAATGTCTATATGGACTTTTTGTTACACAGATTTGTGAAGTGTGCTGCACAGATTTAAGTTCTCCAAACATAGTTGCCTAGAGCCAGAGTAATATTAATTTTATTTTAATTTTAAGCAGAAAGTCTGTATATCTATTTCCTTCTTCCAGCACCTGTGATTCAGAGGTTCTCTCCATCTGTTTACATTTCACCCTCCCAAGATATGTTTCAGCTGTTTTTGCAGTTCTCAGTCATTTCTGTTCCACATTTCATGTCATAGTGAGGTTTATGAACATCAGGTAAGCAGGAAAATAGGACATGAGGCTTAAAAGTGTTTTGAGATGTCATCTAGTCTGTTTCTGCAAGTCAGTTTTATCCAAGGCTGGTTTTCTGCTGGAATATCTTGAAGGCTATTCTGGAGCCTCTTCGCTCATAAGATGTGCCACTCTGTTTTGGGGTTTTGTTAAGACTGACAGAACTGCTTTCTGCTGTCCTCTGCTAGACAATGTTAGCTTTGACTTTCCATGAAATGTCCCTACCAGTGGTTTATGTCCATCTTAAACACCTCTGTTCCTCTAGATTCACATTTGACTGATTTTATCAGTACAAAGTTCCTTCTAATGTCTGATTTAGATCACTTTGGCTGTGATTTAAGCGTATTGATGCTTAAATAGAGCACAGAGTACTCTCTTTTGCAGTTGTCTTTTGTATGTTTGAGGACTCCTAGGCTGCCAGTCATTAGGGTTTTCTCTTCTCTTTAAACTAGACAATTCAAATTTGTTCATTCTTTCCTCAGGACTTACTTGACCAGGCTTTATGCTTCTTTTCCCAGTTCTCTCCATCTGCTTCACCTCTTCTTTCTCAAAAAGCAGTGTCTGAAGCTGGATGGACACTTCAGCTGAGACCTGCATTAGTACTGCTTAGTAGCTCTAGAATGGTTTGTCCTTTTGTCCTTAACTTGAGTTTCTTAAGAGATGGCTGTTTTTTCTCTAACTCCTTTTACTTTTAACATTGCTTCCTATAGCAATACCTGCTACTTCTGACTACAGTTGTGCTCTTCTGAATTCTGTGATTCTGCTGTTCCATTTCCTGCTTTTCCTAAGTCCCTTGATTTCTACCATTTTAAGATCAGTATAAATGAAAACTTTGAGTTAATACACCATAATGTCTCCTGAAATTACTTCCAAAGTGCAGCAATGTTTTAAGTATTGTCTTCCAATTTACCCCATGGCAATATGGGAAGAAATAATAACGGAGGTAAGGGAAAGACTTGTGAAATGCCTGTAAGCATTTTTTTCCACAAGCAGTGATTTCATGTTGTTACATATCCAGCATCTTCTGCCACCCCGGAACATCCCAGTTTGCCTACCACATCCTTGCTTTCCAGATGGGCAAGAGGCAGAATGTGCTGAACCTTGTTCAGACTTAAACAGAGGCTGGTTCATGGGTTATTACAATTGTGCTTGTGTAATTCACTTCAAGAATGGCTTAAGAGCCAAGTTATTGCTGCCTGTCCTTCAGTTCAGGGGTTTGGATACCTTTGCGTTACGAAGGTCACATTTTCCTGAAGCTTTTAGAAAATTTGATGTCATGAAGGCCTCATCAGGTTTGACTGAAATTGCTCTGTGAGCTCAAAAGCTTTAGTAGAGGGGTACTTGCAGAGAGAGGGGTAACATGAGGGAGTAAGCCATTGCTTTCTTTAAAAAAAAGTTAAGATTGTTCAAACCCAAAGGCTAATTCAATTGACTTTTTGCTGTTTGCTGTGCATTTGAAAAAGTGTCTTCCTTTGCTGAAACAACAAAACACTTTAGCTATCTCTTTCCCTCAGTTTTCTTGCACCTGATTTTTGTCTCTTGAATTTCTCATGGGCTTCTTTTTCCTAACCCTTGTCTTTCCAGCCGAGAACCACAGGTTCCAGGTGCTTACCTCTAGGTAGACATTGATCCACTGGTGAAAATCAGTACATAGTGGGGTGAGGACCTTCCTTTTTGTCTGTATCTAGACTATATAAATCTGAGGAGAGCATTTATTTAAGGGTGTTTCTGCAAACCTGGGTAGTTACAGAAGGTTCAGATGAGAGAAAGCCAGCAGTTCTCATGTTCAGTGTTATGACTTAGATAATTACTGGAACAACTGATAAAGAGCATTTCAATGTAAAATGCACTTTAAAAAAAGCATCAATTTATTTCTAGATTCTTTTCTATTGATCTTCAAGCAATTGAAGTAAAATGAGGTTTTTTTGATCTCTGATTGAAATAGTCAATTTAATAAGAGTTAATTAATATCATAACAATTAAATAGCCATTAAGAAGTCATATAGACCAAGATCCTCTTTTCCAGTTGTACAAGGAAGAAATTTAAATTGGTGGGAAGAGGAGAGAGCCTCTTGCAGAACTGTTGTTCATTGAGGCATCCAGCTGTGAGTTTCTCATAGGTATAGGTGTGGGCACTGCTTAACCATGACAGATTGAAACTGCCTTTTCTTTATAGTTTTCAAACAAGACAAAAGCAGCTAAAGAAGGATGTTACTGCTTCTGTAGATTTTTGGGTGAAAAAAAGAAAAAGTAATTGGTTGTCACTGGTTAAACGATGCAGCTTCTCTGCATTAGGGCACAAGTTGGTGAATCTGGGTTACTCCAGACTGGGGTTCTCTGAAGACACTTTGATGATAGGTGGGTGGCAGCCTTGTCATGTTGTGAAATTAAATAGTGCAGTGATTTGATCACAGGTACCAGCTGTGATGCTGGCTTTGGTATAGGGCAACTGACTTTAATTAGCTGTGGTCACTGCTGCCAAGTTGCCTAACGATTGGCTAAATGAATTTTTGTCTTCTTGCTTAAAACAGCTTCTATTGTGTTTGAAGGTGTCAAGCTATTCGTTTTCTTGACATGTTCATAGGATGGGTATCTCCTTCACCTTCCTCAAAGTTTTCTGTCCTACAAACCTATATTCTATGCCTTAACTGAACTTATTCTGATTTCTTTTTCACCCTAGGGCTCTCTTTTGATGCTGAATTCTTATCCTAGCTCAGAGGTGGACCTTGTCTACCCAGATGATCATCTTCCTACTGAGTTTTTAATCCCCCTATCTGTCAAGCTAGCAGCACAAATTTGATTGCCTCTTTCTCAGCTGTTTATGAGAAATTCTGCTTTCCCCATTGGGGGTTTTTGTTATGGAATTTCTTATCTCTCTCTTTCCTCTCCATCTGTGGTATGCCAAGAGATTTGTATTTAAATACAGTTTTAAAGTAGTTAATTACCTTGGAGGAGGTAGCATAAATCCAGCTAAACTGATTGCATTAACAAAATTGGCAATGACTTTCTCTTTCATCGGGTTTTTGAAATATGAAAAATTACTCCTTGCCATAATAGGAATGTCTTGGAAGCACACAGTTTCAACTTAACTGGTGCATAACTCTCAGAATCATCAAAATAATGTGCAAATTATCCTAATGATATGCACCTTCCAGGCAGGAAGTGTGAATACATTTGTCCTCCTTTAACAAGGGATGTATTGTGACTTCCAGAAGTCTTTCTTCAAACTAGTGCTGCAATCTCAGGAACCAAGGATGGCCTGAGACTGCTTCTAAAGGTTTAATACCTTAAGATTTAAGCTTGCACTGTATTTGGCATGATCCAGCATCCATGGCCACATCCATTCTGATAGGGAATGTGTGTCTCATTATTAAACTCATTATTAAATCTATGCAAAATCCTGGCCCTGTTTGAAGCTGTTGTGCCATATAATGGGCGAAGGTCTGGGATCCAATGAGGATTCACTATGCTAGTTAGTGCAGAAGACGAAGCATTTTCTTCACAAGGGAATTTTGCATGGAGAGGAATTTGATGGCTAATGAAAACATTTTCTGGTGCAAAGTCACTGTGTAGGAAATATGTGGGAGTTGGTGGATTGCTTCATGTGGATATTAACTCAGAATCACACCGGGCAAAATCACTAGCAATCTGGTTAGCACATCTTGAGAATCTTTGCATTCAGTTACAGTCTTCATCCCAACAAACAGTTTCATATCAAAAATGTATGTGAGATCCATAGGATTAATTTCTAAATGCTGGATCACTTCTGGAAGTAGTTTCCTGTATTAGTAGATCATCACCAATGATGTGCAGAAACTGGCAGCCTTTGAAGTGGTACCACTTCATCATCATCTTGTTTGTTTGTTTATTTTTAAAGCCAAAGCCACAGGATTTGGATGATCAGGAGATACTCTGATGTGGCCAAGCAGTGTGAATCCTGTAACTTAGCTTAAGCTTTGGAAATCATACCAAACACTTGCTGCAACCTGACGCCATGAACTGTGTTGGGATTGCAGTAACCCAGGTGTTTCATCCATTTCTCTCTGATCCCGCATGCCTGGCTTTCTGCTCTGTAATTGCTGTAAGGTTAGGAAATACCTTCTAGTGTTTGTAAGTATCTCTCTGGGTAGTGAACTTCATTGTTTTGTCTCTAATAATTTGAAATTACTAAGCTCTGTCTTTGCCCTCATGCCTTCCTATTAACGTTGAGTCACTTTGAAGTTTCTGGGAGTAACAGCAGAATAACAGCTGTAAAAGACAGTTGTGTTACTTTTTCTTTCTATTGTTTCTTACTATTGCTTGAAATGTACAAATGTAAAGCCGTTGGGAAAAGAGTTTGCTATGCAGTTGTTTTTATCTCCCATGTATTGTTTGATGTAAGTGCCTTAGTTATTTGGCATTGGGTAGTAGCTGTTATGGTTTATACTGCAGTTTATGAACCTTGAAGTTCAGAATTGTGTTTTCTACGATTTTTCTCCCCTTCATCAGATTGCGTTTTCATGGTTTGCTCCTGGGATTTGTTTTGAGTCTGTGTGCAGTAGTCTAAGCTTCTGTGCTATAAAGAGTTATATGTGGCTTTTCTTTAGACAAACACTGTGGTGTGACCATTCTGCAATGTGCAGTTCTACCTGCTGAAAAATTGCACAAAGTAGACAGTTTCTGAATAGTTGATATTAAACAATTGTTGACGCTGGAGTGCATGTTGCTTGTAGTGTGTGCAGGGCTAGAATTTCTGATATATCAGATAAGACACTTCTTAAATTAATATAAATATCTTAACAAAAACTTACAAAACTAAGATAAAATGTGTACCTTCTGAGTTCATGTTTCTTCTTGTTTGGAACTCCTGCCACTGTTGAATGTTCTTCCTGAATGTTATTTATGAGTAAGTCTTCTGTATCCTCCCAGCCTCCTATGTTGCACTCAAAAGTATCATTTTAGCATTAGAGTAAAGTGTTAGCCTGAAAATTATATAGCATGGGTATTGTTTTCCTCATTACATAACAGTATTTCACAGTATTTTTCTAATGTGTTTGTCATTCACATCTGTATTTTCATAATATTAGTGTCACAGTCTGCATTGCAGGACTTGTTTAGTTGATGCTGAAAGAATTGCCGCAAGATGAATATGTTGGAGTTTAACTTGCGTTCAGCTGAAAAGATTATGCAAGTCAGGAAGGTGAAGATCCTGTCTTTTCATACCTTTGTGGTGTTTGCCTGTAGTTGAAGAGAGGCTGCAAGTTTTTAGTCAGCAATTAGATGACAGTCGATTAACAATGAAAAGCCATTTCCTGGTGCTTGTGAAAAGTGTGGTGAAGACCCAATCTTCAAACGAACCTCAAGCAGCAGAACAAGCAGCATTTAATACTGCTTACAGTGAACTTTATTACAGAGTTTCTGAATTGTTAAATCCTAAATCTCTGGCAAGTTCAAGAGTACATCGTTTCCTAAGTTATTTTGAGGGTGTCTTATATTTCCTAAACCTTCTGGATGGTCTTGGAGATTTTACTCTTAGTCCTTACTGATTGTATTACTACCAGGTATATATTTTATTTGAAACTTCAGTAGAAATCAATAATCAGTCTAAACAAGGATTCTGCAGGCACACTACTAAGAACTAAAGCTATTTTGGCTTGGTTGCTACTTGCAGTTTGTTTCATAGCCACTTTCTTGTGGCTTTGTCACATTGCAAGAGGCAGTGACCTTCATTTTAGCACCTTCTAGACTTAAAGGTTTCACAACTATTTTTAATTTAAGTCTTGTTTTTATAGCTCAGTAGTCTATTAATTCCCCAAGCAGCCATTTTTGACTTATGGTTTAGAAACTTGAGCCTATAAGATCTGAAACGTGTTGTTACAGAAAAGAAATTACACATTTAAAGTGAAGGTTATCATTGCCGGTGAGTGGGGAGATTTATGAAGTAATCTGAATTTGTGTCGATAACATATTCATTACAGGGAACCTCTGCTTTCATAATTTCAATTTCCTTTTTTTTTCTCCTCGGAACTGCATGCAATCACCCAGATTCCTCCAGTGTCTTACGGATTCCTAAGTGATTTTGGGAAAAAGTAGTAATTGTGACAGTCAGCCTGGTGGGTTTGCGCAGAACCTGACAGTTTTATTCTTTGGGACCCAGCCCTCTGGTGACAATGATCTATAGGAGACAGAATTGTTCACCAGACACTTCAAATTGTGACTATCCAGTGGCAAGCTCTGAGTGGGATTCAGCTGGACCATACCCCTCCCTTGGCTGAAATGGAATCCTGTAGTACCCCACCTTCAGCTTCTGCTCCAGAAGGTTACAGGCCTCTGTAGATCCTGTTACTTGTTTTTGCCATTAGTTATGTAGATACTTATATTCTTCCTTGTGTGGCTGTCTCACGCATCCTAGCACATCTAAAATCATCTACATTTAGGGTCCTGTCCCAGAGGCTCTTTGAATGCCGGGGAGGAAACTTCTGTTTAGAACCAAACTGTCTACAAGCAATCAGATGTTGCATTAGCAATTACGTCTATTCTCCATCAGTTTTTTGCTGTAAGAAAGCCCTGTCCTAATTTGCTTAAGATTTCACTGTCATCTTATAGGTCTGTAAGATGTTGAGAAAACATGGCTGTCACTTGGTTCACAGTTTTCAACACCTCTCTCTTCATATACATATCTGTATGGGAAGCATTAGGATCAGTCAGCTTGTATTATTTTTTCATAGGTTGTATACAACAACTTGATAAAATCTGATCAAGAAACACACACAAAGTTTCAGCCACTTCTGGATCAGATTTGATTCCTAGCAGGGAACTTACATTTAAAGATAAAGACTTTATTGTTCTCCCAGTAGTTTTATTTCAAAGATATACCTGTCTGCACCTACTGCTCCTATAATGGCAGTGGCCATAATAGCAGAAGAATATTTAATTAGAGCTTGTTGTCTCTGCAGAACAGACTTGCATGACAACATGAGTTCTTGGGTCTCGGTTTCCTTGGTACAACTCCACTCACACAGGTTTACTCATGCCTTGTGCCAGCATACGTGGTTACCTCTTTGCTGGGGAGGTACTTGGGGCCAGCACGCAGGTTTGGTACTGTGGCACCATGTCTGTGCTGTTTAATTCTTCACTCTCCCCTCGATGCAAATCTGGCTCATGCCAATTAGCATGCCAATTAGCCAATTCCAAGGGCTGCAGGACCTAAATGCTATGAAAATTTATCTCCTAATTTTAATGGTAGTGTGAACAAATATTTAAGTATTATTAATATTGCATAGCTATCCTTTTTTTTCTTTGCTAATGCAAATATATTTTGTAACTATTGCTTGTAAAGGTGTTGCCAGAAGTGTTTAATAGACTTCAAGATGAGTTTACATTATTATTAGAGCAAACTATTTCGATTAACATTGTGTGTCCCTTATATTCAGTGTTTAATCCTGATGTCCATTCTAATAGCACTCTGAGATTTGTTGTAAGAGTTGATTTGTCCATTTGAAAAACTGAAGGCATTTTAGAAGGGGTCCTTCATTAGGGGAAAGTTTCAAAATACTATGGCTAATTATAGGAAATGGGAATCTAAGAGTATTGTACATAAAGCTGACTTTGCTGCATTGCCATCACTCCTGTTCATTTCCTTGACATCAAAATCCTGCCGCAAGGAATTCTCTTGCTGCAGTATCTTACTGGAAACCAGTGAAACAGAGGATCAACACACAAAAGTTGCTGACCCTGATTGTGCTTGTGGTTTCCAAAAAAGTTGATGAAATCCTAGATTTGTGAAACTCCTTGGTAAAACATCCATTCTCTTTGAATTTCACCTGTAGCCTTTCTGTATTGCGTGTCTTCATGTTGCACCAGTAGGTTCCCTGCATTTGTGCCTGGAAGGTAAGCTTACTGTGTGGCAGGGCACTGAGAAACCATTTTGATTTGGAATGCCAGCAGAATTTTTAAAACAAGCCAGTAAATTGTGGATTAACATATCACAAGGGGTATTTACTCAAGATTTTTTAGCCAAAGATAAAGTTGCTGAATAACTCTGGGCTGCTGCTTATGTTGGTCTTTTTGCCAGAGAAATTAGGGGTTACAAATAAACAATTTTTGAAAAGGTGATGAGGGAAATGCAGGGAGTGGAGTTCCCCAGGAATCACTCTTTGGACCTGTGCTCTCTCATCTTTTCACCAATGGTGTGGAAAAAGGGGCAAGGAGAAGTAGGTGACAATATGTATTGACAGTACAGAATTCTTCAGGTTGCTGAAAAATTATGTCTGAACAAGAAACACTGCAGAAGTTTCTCACTGGTAGTGTGTATAATGCTGATAAAAGAGCAGAAAAAATTGCAGGTCACTAAATAAAAACCAGTGAATTAATTGGAAGGGAAAATGGTCCCAAGAACGCGCAAATAGCAGTGTGCTCTAAATTTGGTATTTTTGCAACTGAGGAAGGATATACGTAATCATAAGAGATGAAACTGTGAACTGTGGCAAGAAGGCAAATAGAATGTTAACAGTCTTTAAAAAGCAACAGAAAAGAAGACAAAGCATCATTTGCAGGTGTATAAATCCAAATTGTGCTCTGAAGTGTGGTATGCAATCTTAATTTGTATCCCCTGAATCTCAAACATGTTTTATTGAACTTTGCAGAGTGAATAGAAAGTTGAAAATTAAAATACAGAATTTTTAAATTTATCTTTTGGGGGTTTAAGTCCAGGTAAGGAAAAGGAGACTGGACTAGAATTACATAGATTAAGATTCTTCTAGGTTGGGAAGAGAGAAATGGAGAGGCAGAATTTATTTAAGTATAGAAAATTATGAGTTGTGTAATTGGCTGAGTAGGAAAGCTGAACAGACAAGAACAGTCAAAGAAAACGGTCATGACACTGTCAGGTAATTTTATTATAAAAAAGGAAACACATTTTTACAGATGAAATGAATTATCAAAAGTAACAATTCATTTCCCCAACATATTTAGGCTCAAAAATGGTGAACGCATCCACAGTTACCCCTTCATGACTATTAAAGGTGATAACACGCTATTAGAGTCATAAAATCTCAAAGCCACCAATTGCTAAAGTCGGGAGAATATATATATTTTTTTAGAATCTTCAGCCAATCAATTGCTGCAGTTGAAGGTGTGGAGTAGAAAATGTGCTGTCTGCTGCAGGTGTTATTACAGGTAATAATGTTGTAGTGCCCTGGCTGGGTGGGCTCTGCCCAGCCCCAGCCAGGTCCCAGCCAGGGGTGCAGACCCCCCACAGGCCCCCCCGCAGGCTGGCGTTGTCCCCGGATGGAGGGAGGCAGAGGCGGGGGCAGAGCTGACCGACACGGGGTGGCAGAGTGGCCCTGGACCAGGGCGGTCCCGGGCTGGGAAACTCCCTTTCCAGTTGGTTGTCGGCTGCAGTGGCCCCGCCCCACCCCCGCGGGCTAGGGAAAACCAGACAGCAGAGCCAACCCGGGAGAGAGACAAGCACATGGCACCAAAAGAATAAACCACCAGCCAGACCCCTCGTGCTTGTCTCCGCGTCTCGCTATTTCCTTGCTTCGGGAGGCCCAGGAGGTGTCCCGAGGGACCCCCTGAGACTGTGGCTGCGTTCGCATACAGGGCTGCTGGCGTGAGCAACCGGGGACGCAAGCACAGCAGGCTCAAAAGGTATTCGGAAGCTCGTGGAGCTGCGCAGCCACGGAGGTAGCTCTGAGCTCGCCAGCCCCACACGAGAGCGAAACAATATAGTAAGACACCTGTGAGTGCACAGTTCAGCAGAGCACCCGCTGGGTAATGGTGTAACTAATGATCGCAGAGTCGTTTCAGCCATTTGTAGGAAATCTGCTGTGTTTGATTTCAGTGCCAGCCACAGTTGAATTATGTCTCCCTTCACTGGATAGCTGCTGTTCTAAATGCACAGTCTCCAAATTGATCTCTTTCTTCTGAGATAAGACTTTATGATTACATAGAAAAAAATCAACAGTAGTGTAGTGCAAAATGCCAATTAACCGTTCATTCCCTGACCAATTCAGCCAGTTTGTACTGGCTGAAATTGAACATCCTCATGACATTCAATCAGTCACTCGTATACCCCATGCTTGGATCAGAAGTACTGCACAAAAACGTCTACCACTCTCCTACTCTCCAGAAGCAGCAAATCCACTTCTTTTGGTTATTCTTTCTTGGGACTCTCTCTTCACTATTCACTAGGGATGGATTAAATGCTCTTCGTTTTCCTCACTTTATTTTTTAGACAAGAGGTCACTGTGATTTTTGAATTTGTTCTCCCAGCCTTAGACTAACTGTTTGAAGACTCTTGGTTTTTGTCCTTCACAGTCTGGAGAATGTGGGTCACATTCTTCGTACTTCGCTACTGTCTATGCTCTTTACTCCCAGCTGTTTGTATTAAGGACAGTAACAGTGGTTACCTGTTTAAATACATGTGTCATACTGACTGCATCAAATGGCACCTGCTGAAATGAGAGTTCCACAACAGCAGAGTTTTATTGTGGAAGAAGAGTGTTGCAGCGCGGAAGTCTGATAGGAGCTTTCCCATTCCTTCACCAATAAGGTTTATAGTAATAAAGTGTTTCTTAATAAAATTGATTAAGAGAAACATCATAACTCTCTCCTCCAAGCTCAGGTGCATTATCACATCATCACAGCTTGATGCCAATTGATTCAAGAGCATCAAGCTACAATGCCACTTGAATTTCCATAGATGACCGTAAATATGCTCTTAGCCCATGGCAAATGTAAGGTAATAGGACTGAGCTTAATCCTTTCTGAAATATTTACTTTATCTCATTGCTGTGTGCACACAGCTGTTGTGACTCATGAAACTTGACTTGACCATGTATTTAACTTGTCCTCATAAAATGTTTTTCATGGTAAATAGGTTGCCCTAAAAGAGCAATTAGCTTGAGGTAGGAGTGCATGTGTAGCACTGCTTCAAAGGTGTCCCCTCACATGGTGAGAGCCAGCCTTGCATTCCTTCTCCCTTGCAGGGCAATAAGTGTTTCCAAAGTCTAAATAAGTTTCTGTTCAGCCCAACCAGTATTTTTTTCTTTTTTGGGTTTCCTTCACAGTCTTTCTATTTTCTCTTGTGCCCAACAATGCTTTTCTTTTTTTTTTAATTTATTTTTCTCCCAAAAAACCCTTGGAAATCCAGGATTGGACAGCAAGTTACAACAGAAATCTAAATCCTTTGAGGATGAAAACATTTTGATGCAATATGAAGATCAATAATACTCTGTCCTTACAAGTATAGTGAATTGGCAATTGTTCTTAAAAGGAATATTCTGTTTCAGCTTGCTTCATTACATAACTAGGTAATCTAATTTTTTTAGTTCATCCTTCCCACAGGCAGAAATGTATTAGTGGTATTTCTTCATATGCTTGTCGTTTTGCTTTATAGTATGTCAAAGTATATGTCTTGGGTATTTGGTTGGTTGGTTTTGTTTTTGGTTTTTTTTATCAGGGCACTTTATTTTCTGGACTGTGGTTTGTTAGTTTTGAATTAGCAAATTGGCTGTCACTAGACAGTAGCTGTAAAAGCCATCATGTTTTGCAGAAACAAGGGAGTTACCACTCTTCCAAAGAATAATCTGATGAGCCTAGCGAATATTGCAACTGAAAGACTTAGCTTCTTTAATTTGAAAATGTAAATCTCAATATGTTTTAATGACAAAATATTTTGTCCACACACTGCTGTAAATTTCTAGAATTTGCTCACAATGGGATCACTAATTCCCACAAGCAAGGCTGTCTGTGTGTATTCTTTTTTTTTCCTTTTCTTTTGCTCTTCTCTATTTTGTTTTTAAGTACTCTTAGAATTATGGGAGAGGTCACTGAAAATATGATTAAAAGCATTTGTGAAACCAGAACAGAAATAGAAGGCTGGGATCATAACTGTTTTGAATACTTACTCAGGTCTGGAGAACATCGTGGTAAAGCTGCCCTGTTTTAGGCAGGATTTGTTTTATATAGGTTAGTTGCTGCAATGGGTTACACAAGACTTCCAGAAGCAGTCAGGCCCAGTGTAGGTGAGTTTTTAATGCTGCCCTTCCCTTTTTATAGCTCTGTCTTGCGAGACAGAGTATTGTGGTTTCCATTTAATCACCTTTGAAATAATTGTCCAATTGCACAATAATATATTGCCAATCTTAGATAAGTTTCACATGTTTCAAAATAGACAAGGGAGTGGTGTTGAAGACACCTGCAACTGAGGACATGAGAGGAGAGAAAATGGGAGATACTTGTAGTGGTCAGTAGCAGCTGCAGTGTTAAAGGTCCTCTTCAGCTGATACGGTGTGAGATCTAAATGTCTCTCCTAATTAGACAAAAAGATTTGCCCCGAGGTCTAAAGGTCTGAGCTTTGATGAGATGAAATGTATTCATCACAAGTTTCTGTTCTATTTTTTCAGAAGAATGGAGTATCAAACGGAACTCTCTACAAAAAAACATTTATTGAGCACTTTGAACAGGCACCAATGTATGTTGCAGTTTTTACTTTCGTGGGGTTTGCAGTGGGAACAATATTTGGCTACCTGCGAGATTTTATGAGAGCCTGGGGACTAGAAAAACGTAACATTGCTGCGGAGAGAGAACAACAAAAAGTATGTATGAAAAAGTCGTTATGTATCCACAGCTGAGTTTTCCCCTGCTTGCAAGTGATTTACAGCAACTTGTGGAAGTAACAAGGCAGACAACTTTCATTTTTGCAGAACGTTGCACAGGGGTGAGAGGAGTGACACACCCTGCAGTGGAGTTGTATGCATGTGTGTGATTATGTACCTACATTTATGTAAAGTTGTGACTCTCACCCAGGCACATGTTCACCTTGTTCTGAGAGTGCCATAATACTCTCAGCAAAAAAGAATCTCAGTATATGAGGTCAATCCACAGCAAAAGAAAACTCAGAAATGCCTCATTGTTAATTATATCATCTTTCCAAATCTCCTAAGCCCCGATTTTCCTTTGTCCCATCTGGCTGTCTTATGTTGGCTTTCACAGTGAGGCAGGAATAACTTTGTTATAATTGCTGGCTTGTTTGCTGAACTGCTGGTCACAGAGCACTAAGGAGTCATGTCCCAGCACAAAGTGGATGTAGTCTGAATTCTTGTAACTCCCGAAAATTTTCATCCCACATAGTTCTAAGTGAAACTTGCACCTTAGCAAGATCAACTGCCTTCCAACTTTGTTAGAATTTTCTTTGGTCCTCCTTCTCTGTGCAGTTTGAGTCATCATTTACGGTAACAACTGGCATAATCAAGGAAAAACATGAAGAGTGTTACTGTTTCCCTTGCAAATAAAATTCCTGAAATTGTTTCCTGTTTTAGATTTTCAAAGGTGCATGCATAACTTAATGAATATCATTTTCAATTCACTTCATGATTTAGCCATTTGTTAATTCCAGTTGTGCTGCTTAAATTTTTTTGTCCTTCACTATGAATTGAATGTTTTTTTAATTCTGCCACGTGTTAACGCATGCCTCGTTATTTTATCATTTTTTGTATGCAGTGCCCAACATGGATATATTTTCATACACATGTATATTTTCATATACAGCTTTGTTTAAATTTAATTTCCAAGTAAAATCCATAGATAGACATTAATTCTCAACCAAAAAAAATTGTCTTAACTGGATGTTTGCACCTCCGGGTTAGGCCAGTAATGCCCAAATCACATATATTGGACTAGTTTTAGTCTAATGTATCCAGCATTTCATTAAATGTAGTGAGTTGTTTATCCTACTTTTGCAATCTGCTCCACACATAGAAAAATGCTCACTTTGAAACAATTGGTTTCTTTAACTGAAAGAATCTTGATTTTTTTCCATTTCTGACTTTGAGGATATATAGGGGGAGTTGGACCAACTTGTGGCTGCTATAGCTCTCTGATTACTGATGAATCAGTTTTTCCCTCTTAATAGGAATGACTTGGGTACAGAAGCAGATATTTTCCCAGCAACATAACCCTGTGCATGTTTTCAAACCAGGACTTTGTGCCACTTTATCAAGATTTTGAGAACTTTTACACCAGAAACCTCTATTTGAGAATACGGGATAACTGGAATCGTCCAATTTGCAGTGTCCCTGGGCCACAGTTCGACCTCATGGAGCGTGTTACAGATGATTACAACTGGACATTTAGGTGAGTCATCTTACACTCTGCCGCTCTCAGCTTCGTAAGCATACTCCTGATACCTCTGCAAAGCACAGAAATTTGTGTCTAGATCCTTGTCTAATATCCATCAGCATGTTTCTTTCTGCAATCAGCACCATGCCGACAATCTGATCCTTTTCATCTGAGTATTTGTTTGGAAATGCAGTATGGATTTCCAACTTGATTGCAAATGGGTTTACAATCCAAAAATTTGGCTTGCAAGATTTTGTTTGGCTGTGTCAGCACAAGACTGCTCACACTCCATTTATAACAGACCTTGACTCAGAATATTACAACAAAATTTGTTTTATCCCTTGGTTAGGTTTTAAATCATAATTCCTTGCATTGCATGAATGTGGCTTCTTGCCTTCATAGTGAGTCCCTGGCAATGGGTTTTAAGGAGATTACAGCTTGAAGGTTTTGGTGTATTGCAGCTGAATTAAGCAGCTATGGAAATTCACAGCATAGACAATATGTAGGTTGGCTATATTTGAGCTTATTGAGAATGCATCATAGTGTTTCCCATATTTTCGTCAAGTTTAAGTTCTCTGTCTGTGTGAGAACACTGATGACTTAATGGAAGCAGTTGACAATTTGCTTGAAAAATTAATGTCTGTGAGTTGTTCCTTAAATAAAGTCCTATGTTTGTTTATTTAAATGCATAAAAGCAGCCATTCACCATTCAATTTACCAGTATATTGCCGTCTACAGTGTGGCTTCTAGAAAGCACTCTGACCAAGAAGCAGTACTTAGTTGGGAAAAGAGAAAGGCTAGAAAAACTTTGGGCCTGTTAGAATATGAGGACTGTAAATTCCCAAGTAGGAATTTGACACTGGAACAAAATTTGGTGGGAAAATTTGGGGATTTTTTCTTTTCATTTGGGATTGGGAGGGAAAATTGCACTATTGTTCAAAATTTGCTTTAATTATAGGTTTACAGGAAGGACTATCAAGAATGTAATCAATATGGGTTCTTATAACTACCTCGGCTTTGCAGAAACAGACGTTAATGCTTTGAAAACTGTGACCATAGAGTTAGAAAAGTACGGGACTGGAGTCTGCAGTACCAGGCAAGAAATGGGTGAGTAAACAGCGAGATGGCCACCAAAGGTTCTGTAACTAATACTCGTTTTCTCACAGATATCTTGAAAGAATTGGATACTTAGAGAACTTTGATCACATCAGCAATTACTCGTTTCACAATTATAAGGAATGCTGTGTTTTATCTGTTCTCACATGAGGGGTTTTTTTCAAAAGGAAAAATAATACTGATGTTTGGAAAAGCAAAACCACATGTGTCGTATACTGGCCTGGGATTTTTAATGATGGAAGTAACAGGCTTATATTTTAAGAGGAGTAAAAAATGCAATGAGATTTCAGCTATTGTTCTAGGGCAAATTCAACTGCATCACAGATTTATATCAGTTACCACACACAGAGGTTTCAGATTAGTAAAATGATCTTTTACATAATGTTTTTAATCCCACGTTCTAAGAATGTATTGGAACATTTTCTGAGATACTACTGGCACAAAACAGTAATTTCAACACAAACACGAACGAAATATTTCTAGTTTGCCTTTAGCAAATAAATTCAGGAAGGCTCCATCTGACATTTTGGGTTTATATGTCCTTTATGACTGGTCTGCTTTTGTAGGCTGCATGCAGTGTTACCTTCAACTTTCTGTTTTTACACAAAGCCTTGAATTCCTTATGGTACAATCATGTTACAATTCAGAACAAAAACCAGTTTCAAGCCATAGAAATGCAAGGGGAGGTTTCTCTTCAGGCTTTACCTTTCTTGGAAGTTATCAAAACAAAACAAACAAAAAAAAAAATTAAAAAAAAAAGAAAAAAGAAAGAAGTAGGCTTCTCAGAATGGAGAAGTCTTTTATAGACTTTTTTTTCTAATCCAGCAACCTGAAAAATATACATTTTGTATCTTCAAAGTAACCTCTGTTCTTCCATAAATCTTACAGAAAAAATACTGTATTTAATTCAGATTTTTATTTAAAGTCTCCATTTCAGACAAAAAAGTAATGCAGACCTTGTCACCTGCTTCTTATCTTGTCATTGTGGTTTGATTTGCCGATAATAATAATGTCAGTGACACCACTCAGAGAGGGTTTACAGATTGACCCTACTTTCCTTTTGTAGGTGACCCATCTGGTGACTGCAATGTATTATTTAACCTGAATTGCATGCTTGAAAGTGGTCACCATTGCTAGTCCTTTAAAGTATTGAAGGAAGCTTTCTCTCTTTTTCTCTTGGATTCTATTTTGTCTAAGAACATTTCAAGTTGTTTTCAGTACATCTAAGGTTATGGCTGGTGTTCCTTATTCTGTAGCTTTTGCTGAACTTTTTTAATGGAAGACTTGCACGACGTTCTAAAACAAATAAACAAACCAACCCAACTTATTAAATGATTGATTCTGTGTTCAAATATTAAAAACCTTATTAGGTGACTTCATCTAGTCTGTTTGAGAGCCGATGTGTAGAGATTTCTAGGATTTTCTCTTCATCTGAACTCCTGTGCTGTTGTTGTCTTGACTGATTGAGCAAGGTTTTAGATTCATTCTAATTGCCTTCACAACAAACAGCCCCATAAACTGCATCAAAACTATTCACAATGCAAGCATGGGCTACAGATAAAGAACACTCCTAAAAGCCTTGTGAGTCTCGGTCTTTTGGAGTGGATTTCAGAGAGCAGCTTGGACGTGGACCTATTAAGAAAGGAAAGCAGTGTGTTTGGGCCTGGCTTAGCTGGTGTAAATGAGCAGTCACAGCATTTAATGCTGGGCAGGTAACAGAGGGCCTGTGTTTGTGTGCTGAGCAGTGGTTCCTTCGTTGGTGCTGGCTCTTTGGAGCCCGTCTGTCACCAAGATCTCTGTAAACAACCTAAGGAAAACAGCCTCTTATTCATAGTGGATATCCTCTTTCCTTGCTCTTTTACATTCTTGTGCTCCATTATCATCACAGTCATCAGAAAAATTCTGAGTTAAATATATCAAAGAGAGAGATAGGGAAGGGTCTGAATGAAAGGTCTTAACTTTTAAAATTATAATTTCTCATCCTCATTTTAGATAAAAAGAACAGAATGAGTTGGATTCTGGGCAGATCACATTTCAAAACTTCTGTTGTTACTGTGTGCAGAGCTAAAGTGTTTTAAAGTAAAAGTGCAGTGAGCTGCAAGAGCCAAGGCTGTAAATTGCCTGTGGGATTCTAATCCAAGAGAGCACTTGAACGTATTTATATTTTCAAGTTAATTGGCTTTGAAAGTACTGTTCTGTTTGTGTGTATTTAAGTGTCTGGCATGTTTGAGTTTTACCAAGATCTCTCTCTAAGCAGTGGTAGCTCTCTTTTTGAGAAGCATCATTCCACTGCTTTCAGAAGATTTCAGAGAGAGGGTAAAACAAAGAAGACACAAGTAAAAGTAATGTGAGTGATGTTTGAAAGAATACATGATGGTAAAACTGTCCTTTATGGTCTTCTGCCTACACTCCTCCTCTTACAACTGGGCAGGCTGTGAGGAGGGTATACGATGCTGTCATATCAGAATGTTGTTGCAGATAGTTTCCTCTTAGAACATGGTTACAACTGATGAAAACAGTGGCTGACCCTCCTAGATTTGTCCCTCATAAAAAGATTTAAGGCTTTTCACTCCATTTTTAATTCCATGCTCTATTTAATTATAATACTAATAAATTACTTTCTTAGTATAACGGTGTCATTTTAAGACATGTTTATGAGAGGTTTGTGTGAAACAAACTTTCACACTTTCAGTGTGAAAGAAAAATACTTTCCTTTTTTTGAGACCAAGCTAGCTATTATCTCTTAGGAGCAAGATCTTGGAGTTATAAGTGGTACATCCATGGAAGAATTAACTTACTGTTCCATGGTCAGAAAGCAAATCAAACACTAGAAATTACTGGAAAGTACACGGAAAGCCAACCATAGAGCCTCAGTATGCTACTGCATAAAGCTGCTGTTTGCTGTTGTCTTGAGTGTTCTGTGTGCAGGTCTGATCAGAAATATTTAGCAAAACTGCAAAGTGTAAGAGAAGGGCCACAGGGATCCTCAAAGGCCTCAGACGGCTTCTGGGTGAAGAACTACTGAGCTTGCTGTCTTCAGCTGTCACAAATGCCTGTCATCTCGCTCAAAACGAGCCTAAAGGGAGAAATTATAGAAGTGTTCAACACAATGTGATGTAGAAGAGTGGTCAGGGTTCACTGTCCATTGCCTCTCCCACTGCCAGATCTACAGGGCATTGTATGAAGCTGGTAGAAGGTTTTCACCTAAATACTGGAGGCTGGCAGACCCGAGGAGCTCATTGCTGCAGATGCCAGAACTTCTCACTCCCTTGCGTTCTAAGGAACACTGGCCATGCGTGCAGAGGAGAGATCACTGATAGTTACTAGAAATACCCGAACTGTACCTGATTCAGGGTGTCCTTATTAACTGTGGGAGATGCCAAGGGAGGATACAGAGAGATCTGCACCTACTGCACCTGACAAAATTGACCATGGATGTTATTTAAATTAAAACAGCTTTTGTCAGCAGCAGCCTCTCCTGTAGGTGCAGGAAAAGGTCACTTTTTAAATTTCTTGGCTTGTTCACTGTACATCAAGAAACCAACTGGGAAATAAAATAAGTAGGAAGTTTTTGGGTTGTAGGAATAAATGTTGGCTCGGAGAAAATAATTCCTGAATCTTGAAGGATTTAAGTAGACATCTAGTACCGCAAGGTGGCTACAAGAGAGCTGGAGAGGGATTTTTTTACAAGGGTGTGGAGTGATGGGTTAAGAGGGAATGGCTTCAAACTGACAGAGGGCAGGGTCAGACAAGATATCAGGAAGAGATTCTTCCCTGCGAGGGTGGTGAGGCGCTGGAACAGGTTGTCCAGAGAAGCAGGGGATGCCCATTACTGGAAGTGTTCAAGGACAGGCTGGATAGGGCTTGGAGCAACCTGATCTAGAGAAGGGTGTCCGTGTCCCTGTCCAAGGTGGGCATTGGAATGAGATGATCTTTAAGGTCCCTTCCAGCACAAACTATTCTGTAATTCATTCCATGATTCCATAAGTAACTGGACACCAACTGTTCAACTAATGGAGCGTTGGTAACATTAGGGCATTTCATGTAAACTGCCCCCCAAAAATATCTATACTGTTTTATGTATTTTAATTTTTCCCTCAAAAGTGTTACTTTTTAGCTTAATAAAACTGCCAGCAAATAGGAACCTAAATAAATATGAAATAGCGAGTATTCCCTCCATATAATGAAAAATATGAAAGAATGACAACTCTAACGTAAAGTCCTTTTTCCCATGCAAATCAGTGACTTTTAATGGCTGAAGTGGGAGTTGGCTACTATTGGAGGCAGACTCAAAAGCCTTTTCTCTAAGCCCATCCTGTGGCTCAATGTTTATAGTCAGCCTTTTCTAAGCAATGTGGCTGAGAATTATTGAGAAACATGCCAATTAGTTTCCTGCTTGCTGCTTGCAGATGATAATAAAATCAGCAAAGTTACACTTTTTTCAAGATAAGGCAGATTATCGTGCTCTGAGCGCTCCTAGGCTTAGGGCCAGGCTGGTGACAGGATTGTCACATGGACAGCCAGTACGCTGTTTATCTAGCTCCCCATTATTCCTCATGGAGATGATACACATGAGTAACTGGAGCAAACGTGTCATTAGTGCTGGCTAAGCAGCCAGGCAGGATTCCTGCCTTTTGAAATCCTTCTCCTGTGATTATGCCTTGCACCAAAAGACGAGATGGAGCCTGCACAGAACACTTGCAGGGTGATTCACTCTGGAGGGCATATTAGGAGATTACCCTTTAACACCTAACTTGCACTCGGTTTTAGGGCTTTTTCTTTGAGGATTTTTTACACTTGATTGTGATCTCATTTCCAAAAAGCAGATCTGAAGATCTGTCCCAACATTTAACCTACAAAAGTAGCTCAATCCCATTTACCTCCTTCCTTTGGGTTTTAAGGCCTAATATGAATTTCTAGCAGCATTTCAAAAAGATAAAAATAGTCATTTGGCCATTCTTTCTTGTATACTACTTCAAAGCTTTAATTAGGGCCAGGGCTCATCTTAAACATAATACTGTACAAACATGAATAAATGTTTCATTTTTCAGGTAGGAGAAAGAGATAAAGAACTGAATGTTCCATAATTTACAGTTTCCAAGTAGGATCTTTAGAAGAAATAAAGCCACAAAAGTGAGAATTTGTATGCATATGTGTGTGTGTGTGTATATATATATGTGTATATATATATATACACACACTTCATAATCTTCGGTATTTTCTGACAGGGTATGGTATCGATTAGGAAACATTAGAATTATCTTTTGTCATCTACTAACAGCCTTTTCCTTTTTGTACCTACCCTCTCATAAATAACTAACCCAGCTTATGAACAACTTACGATATTGGATCAGGTTTTTTCTTGGTATTTCACCATTGGAAAAGTATGCTTTGCAAAACAAGATTAATAGTCTGGATAGTCCATCTGCTGGCAGGTGGAATTGAAGGCATCTGTAGGAATTAAGGGTTGTGAGGCTTGTTTAATACCTAAAATATCTCCGATATATGATGTTATCAGCATGCAAATATTTAGATACTTCAGGTACTGCCATGCAGGCTTTAGCATGAAGTGGCTGGATTTAAACTGGAAATTTTAACCTTGTGTTTTTCTCAAGGGAAAAAAAAGGAAACAAAACCAGAAGATCTAAATTCAACTGGAAGTTTTGTTAAAACTAATCCACCTTTTTTCTGAGAATCAATAAATTACACAGGTACATTATTAGATCTATGACACCCACAGCATCTTTGTGGTATGAAAGCCCTATCAGTTGGTAGCAATGTTAAGAAAACTTGAGCATTTCCTTTCTATCAATTGATTCATCAAAACCCCCTTATTTTGGGACTCTTTTCTGCACATACAGTGTTAAATGAGGCAACTACATAACATTACTGTGTGCTTCTCTCCCTCTCTTTCCAACATGTCTCATTCTACAAGTTGAGGCATTCCTCTGGTGGTGGCTCTGTAGGACAGTGATACCATCTGCATCATCTACTCTGGTAACACAGTGTAAAGAAATAATATCAATTCTCCAGCTTCTGTTTCTTCATCCTTCTGTTAATAGCTCATCCAATCTTGCTTCTCTAAAAGCGTGTATGTGTTTCAATAACACAGGTTTTTTCATCTCTGACAAGCATCTTACCAGAGTGAGTTTGTGTCCTTAAGTTTCAAATGTGACAAGGAAGTTCAGGTGTTTTGTTCTGTTCCCCACCCTCCCAAGGATGCTGCTGACAAACCCTCATTTTCATAGTGTAATGGTTCTCATTCGCCTTGGTGAGTCACATCAGGGATGCATAGAGTTCCCAGCTGTTCTTTTTTCTTTCAAGGGCTTGTTGCTTATATCAGTTTACTCCTCCAGCTTTTGTTGAACTTGAGGCAAGCAGGTGTTTCCCTGTCTTCTTTGGGTCTTGGAATTCCAAACACAAAATTCTATTACAGGATACTGTTGCCGGTGTTGGCAGTTCAACCAGTCTGTGTCACTGGTGTATAAGAACCTGAAAGACTGTCTTGGGCAGACTAACCAGTGGTATAAACCAAGCTGAAATTGTCAAACTAAATAATGGCTGTATGGATCATGGGAAGTCCATTTTCCAGCTTTCTCTCTCTAGTAGTCTGACAGTGACTTTCAGCCCAACAGCATGGGTAAGTCTATGAAAAAGCCTCTCAAAACACAGTGTACTTCATGTTCCCTGTCACCAGAGTGCAGCGGCAAGTTAATGGAGGGAACTGGGTCATCAGATTTTGGAAAGGAGGGGGTTTGCTTTGGGAAGTGTGGGAATCTGTGGAGGTGGTTCCCATTGTGAAAGTCCACTTTTGATATGATCTTTGATCTTAATACCTATACAGTCTCAGATCAGAGGAACTCCTGCTATACTCTATTATGTGCAGCTGTTCAGCAGGGAAGAATAACCTTCGAAAGGATTTAATTTTGTCTCTTAAAGATGCAGTTACTTTTGTTTTTTTTTTTTTCCTTAAATCTTTCCTGGTGATTTGGTGTACATTATTTAGTTGTGTCCTTATTTGTTGGGTCAAGCCAAGCTGTAGTCAGTCAGTGGGGAAATTCTAATGTCTGTTTATAGGGCAAGCACAGAAAGTATCTGCGTATACAATGTATTAAAAAAATGTATCCAGTATATCACTTTTCATTCATCAGATCATGATGCTGGCCTTGAATCTAGCACAACACAAAACATTCTAAGGGCCAGGATAACCTCGCTTGACATCTCTAACGTTGTATTTAATGAAGAGCCGTGTAATTACTGCCTTTGTTATATAGCTTGAGATGCTGAGATGTTTCAGCTTGTGCCAGTTCCTTTGGATCAAATTTGCATCTGTCTGGTAGTGCTGCTTATGCTTGTCATGGTGGTGGCTGTGACAGCTGGGAATGCTAGTGGACAAGCCTCCTCCCAGCAGCACATGTCTGACCCCTTGTTTATTCCCGTGAAGAGAGGTGATGGAATTGATGTCATTTATACTGTGTCCAAGGACATACTGTGTGGAGATATCGTCTGATATTATTAAATAATTGCATAATTATATGCTTTTTCAACTCTGTTCAATGTATACAGCTGTCACGAACCTCCCACTGGCAGTACTGGTGTGTGTTGTATTGCTTCTGCAACACCTTACCGACCACCAACAATATTGCCACGGTAATTAGCATGATTCAAAACCAGAGCTCATTTTGCAAATCCTTGTCATTCAGGATTTTGTTTTGCAAACCAATTTCAATTTGTATTCCAGTATTTGTAGGCAATAGTGATGTACGACATCATCTGTATTCACTCTTAGGATTAGTAAATAGTAAGTAGGAATCAGTCACTCCCAGAATGTCTCATTCTTCACCATGACAAAATCAATAAAAATAGTTCCAAAATGTGCTGTTCCTTTGTGGGTCATCTAATAGGAGCTTTTGCAGAACAGTCTGTATTGAGTCAGGCTTTTCCTGTTTGTAAAAACAGAAAAGATGTGATGCAACCCCAAAAAGCAATTTAACTCCACCCCAGTAGTGTCAGACTTACCCCTGGAATAGTCAGGGACAATTGTGTCATGCCTTAAAATGCCTGCCTTGCAAAGCACACACTGCTTGTTTCTCATGCTTTCACAAACCTTCTAATTCAAGCTGTGATCGTAGTGTGCTTGGCTTCAAGCTTCCATTTCAGACTTCATCTTCTTTCTGTGTGCTGATAGCCCTCGAGTGACAAAATAACACCTGCAGGGAACACTAGGGCAGCTGATCATGCTGGAACTCTTAGTTGTCAATGACTGCTGTAACCAGATTGAAGACTAGCTGGGCCAAATTTGCAAAAAATACAGAACCAGCCACAGAAATACACGTTGAGTCCTGCTGGGCTTACAAGTTAGGACAGATTCTCACCCACATTTCCAGTGAGCAGCTCAGCCCTGTTTTGTATTTCATGGAGACTGGCTACTAAACAGTGGCTGTGTGCAGAGCCAGCTCATATCCTTGTGTATTTTGGGATGTACAAAGTCAAAAAATAGCCATCCTCAAAGAGCTTCACACGGACTCAGCTCACATCTAGTGGAGTTCCTGCAGAGCCACATTTTCTGTGCCACATTACCTAATTCTCAGAGCAGAGACAACCCAGCTCCAGGTATGCAGTGTGATACAAGTGCAGACTCACTCTTGAAGCTCTGCTGGAGTAGGCTCAGATCTAGCACAGCCCAGGAAGGCTCTGGCAAAACCTCAGCACTGCTGTGCTTTACTGTCCATGTAACCCAGGTTTTTCAAAAGCCGCATGATCCTTGCCCCTTATCCCCCTGATTGTTGGAGAGTTACCTGCCTGCGTGATAGATATTTGTCACATTCTATTTCCAAATGGATGTCATTCTTACTTTAGATATTTAATGAGAAAAAGTAATGAAAACACTACTTCACTGGAACCAGCTGACTTAGTGCTGTTGCTGAAACTGTTCTCCTGCCATTTATATTTCATTTTTTTTAATGAGCTCTGCTCCATGATGAAGGTAAGATCATCTTCCTGACTCATCATTCTTGTTGAGACACTCTAGCCAAGCTTCTGCATTCCTCCTTCATCTGCTCTTTGTCCATCACAGTGAGCACAGCTTTCCTGTTCCATCCATTGTAATTGGCTTTATATTATTGTGACATCAGCTTGTGCAGTGCAAGTGAGGTAACATATTCACTTGCCTAATTCTTTTCTTCTGTTCTCTGATTACAGCCTTATTCATAGGGGAAATGCTTTGTCAGAATCCACAGGCCACTCTCTTTTCTTCCCCACAGATCATCCTGTAAGAGTTCCTTCTGCCTTGGTCCCTGCAATGCACAACCAGGCAACCAAGGACTAGAGAGCTGGCAAGTTGAGATGATTCCTTACTGTTCAAAGCTATCTGTTATCTCAGTCTCTTAACACCACTCTTTTGTTTGTTTGCCTTTTGTATTTTGTCATCCTCCACTGTGAGTTGGGCAGGAATTATACTGCTTTTGTTGGATAGTTGGAGCACCTTACTTGTTTGGAGACTTCAGGCACTAATATTAGATAATTAACATGCAATTAGGAAGGTTCTCTAGTGTTGCATTATTGTTTATGTTTGCTGTTGAGAGGAAGGAAAGAGGGGAGTTATCATCAGTTATGGGGGAATGGAATAGCTTTTACTTTCCAAAGCAGAAAAATATGGAGAATGCTTTTGTTTGTCTACCCATATAAAATCCTAATTAAGAATTTTGTGTACATATATAGGCAGGCAATAAAAAAGGAAGAATTTTGTTGTCACCCATTTTTATTTTCACATCCGGAGAGAACTCAAGAATGCCTAAAGTGTTTATCCCTCATTTCTTGCAAAAGAGGTGTTTTTGTCCTTGTTGCAGGGGAGAGAAAAAGACAAATAATTAGTCTTCAGAATAAGCTATATCAAAAGTTATTATGGGAAAAGGAAGCCCTTTCCCATAGCAACTGCTTTGCCACCTTAACAGCAGCAGTGTTTGTTAGCATTAGTCACAGCTGGTTTGCACCTCTTGCATTAGCCCACGTGCACAGGATACAAATGGAAAACCTTCCTTAGAACTTAATGTTGTATAGCTTAATGACACACTTCTAGCCTGTTCTTTTTTATGTTTTGTGTCTTAATAACTTTCACAGTTTAATGAGATTTAATATTCCGTGTGCTTATTTCTGCAGGCACCCTAGACAAACATGTAGAACTAGAGAAACTTGTGGCCAAGTTCCTTGGTGTGGAAGATGCTATGGTGTTTGGCATGGGCTTTGCAACTAACTCGATGAATATTCCAGCTCTTGTTGGAAAGGTGAGTACTTCCTTCAGGAGCATGTAGAGCAATCGTTTATTAATTAACTACTGTTGCAGTATTCTGGGCTTTCAGTAAGTGGAAAGGCTTGATCGAGGAACAAAGCTTGGTATCAGGAATGTGTGAGTCATAAAGCTGATGACCTTGCAACTTTAAATAGGTTCCTTCATCATCTGTGCTAGTGCTGAGTGTTGCTATCACACATACCTAACATCTGTTTAAGGATCAGTGATACTAGCTCCTCTTAGTGAAGCTGCTTCTCCCTAAAAAGTAAGCAAATGTTGAATCCCATGTCCAGGTGTTGTGGGATGAAGTATTTGGGCTACTTGCTGAGATTTTCCCCAGCTGCCTGTGAAGAAAGGTGGTGATTAGGATAGTGTTTACAACACTTTGAGAAAAAAAAAAGGACAGTGCTGAGCATTCCTGGTGAACAGAGCTCCAGCCAGCCCTGCGAAGAAAGCCGGCAGGAAATGCAAGCCTAGAGCTGCGATCATGTCACAAAAGTTGGGTTCTCACTTGGTGCCGAAGGGACCTCATTTCCAGTTTGGAGTACCTAACTCAAAGGCGTGGATATCCATCATCCTGCCACTGATCGCTCCGGACATCCCAGGCGGATGCACTGTGCTGACAGCTGGCGAGTGGGTAACTCCTCCTCAGCTCCTCCAGCTGTGGAACAGTATGAAGCATGCCGTGCACTCGCACAAAACATGGTCTCCCTCTTGGTGGAAATGGAATGAACTCAGCTTGTGGTGTATGACCAAGACTTCTTCTGAAACACCAGCGTAGAGGTGAAGTCACTTCTTCACTCACTGTTGATAATGAATGCAGCTTTTGCAAGAGATCTCTAAAATACGTGTTTACAAGTGTTGGGCAGGGGGAGTTGCTTCAGCTGCCCAGAACATGGACTTCAGTCTGCAGCAGTGCTGGAGAACTTCTCCAGCAGTTTCAAAGGGAACAGATACTGAGAATTAATGAAGGTAAATTTATGAAATTGCAGGTATACAGTGTGAGGTACTTGTCCCTTGCTTAGCTGTATAATAATTTTCTCTCCCTTGCCTGGCCTTATGTAGAGATTCAAGCTTCTTTCAGAGGTGGGATATTTAGATATAAGTGGCACAAATAAAGATATTACTCTATCTATTGTGGGTTTTTTTCTTGACAATTCAGTATATATCATTATACAGTATTATTTATATATATTACAAATATTATTCAACTACCTTAGGTTTGAGAGATTTACTCCTATGTTTTCCTCTATAATTAAGCCTAGCAGCTACATTTTCTTGTCAAGATGCATCTACACTTACTGTTAGTTCTGCATACCAGTGTCTAGGGAGATTGTGTGAGTATCTCTCAACCTAGGCCTAATCCATGATTCCAGAATAAGTTTTTACTTAATAATGTGTTGCCCTTTGGGTAATGAAGCACAGTGAAACATGTTTAATAGAAAGCAGAGCTAAACAAGGGGTCAAGCTTGAATTTCAACTGTGAGTCCTGCCCCTTGTTAGTATAATATGCACACTTACTCCTCCCGCATTTCTATTTTCGTTTCTAAAAACAAAATGAGTTTTCAACTGAGTTAGTTAATAAAAAGTATACTACAGGTCAACTCTCTATGCATTTACCAGAGAAACGTTCTGGTTCCTAAACTTCACCCACATCTTAATGGAGGTGGGACTTAGAAGGCATCAGTCTCTCCTGATCTCATTTCTGCAGTACAAAGTGCTGATGTCAGTGCAGCCTCAGTATTACTACTCCTTACACTACTGTCATACAGTCTTTATATGTGGGGTGGTGGCTGCATTTTCCTTACAACTCAAAGCGGGCTGTAGACAGGTGAGGGAGTAAGCAACATCTCCTGGTATTACTATAAAGCAGTCAATCTTTAACAGGTTTATTTGCTGCTTGCCAGTTACAGGAAACATTTTACCACCTGGGAATGCCTGAGAATCTGATCCCACTATTTCTGCCTGCCTTTGCAGTGCACTCTGGCACCTTCGGGAAAGTGGCAGAAAATTCATTTCGTGTTTAATCCTTACAGCTTAATCGGTGCAATGCTCAGTCATAGACACGTGCATGTGCCGGCACACACGTGCACACGTGTCAGTGGCCTCCCGGTTCATGCAGATGCTCACTGTGCTCCTTCTCCACAGGGCTGCCTCATTTTAAGTGATGAGTTGAACCACACTTCTCTCGTTCTTGGTGCGAGGCTTTCAGGTGCCACTATTAGAATCTTCAAGCATAATAGTGAGTATTGAAGTTGGAAAAATTTAGAGACAGAGTTGTTCACACCTCAAAGGCAAGAATGCTTTCTTTCAATGCTTACTTTGCTGTCAGTTCCCAGATGATAACTTTTGTCCAGGCAGGAGGATCAACTGTTTAATATTATGAGTGGGTTCTGTTGGGAAAAATTAATAGTGCAATACCATAATTGCTATTGTATCTTTTTGACTTGTGAATGACTGTGTGCTGTCATAAAAGTTTTATTGTTATTGTCATTGTAGCCCAAACAGTAGAAACATACTTACAAAAGCATGCCTCTGTTTCCAGTTACCTTAACATGGCATTCCTTTGAAGCAGTTACTCTGAATTCCCAGGGATCTAATAGCAAAGGTGCAGATAGTTATATCAAGAGCATCATCCCAAATAGTCTTTGAAATAGAATTTTAGTATAGAAATCACACATTAATTTCGCAATTGTATAGTTACCTTCTAAAATGCTTATGCTCTTTAACTTTTATTTAGTTAATGCTGCTGTGGTTACTGTCAGATATTGGGACTGCCTTTGGTGACAAGACCTTGTTCTTTTCCCTTATTCCCCATTGCAATTCCCTTTTCCATCCTCACTGCTGCCACCAGGCAGTGATTGCAAGAAAGGTTTAGAACCTAGAGAAGTGGTGAGAAATCAGAAGAGAGGTCTGATTACCTTTCTTAACAGCTAATACAAACTCTTCTCTTTATTAAGTGTTCTGCTCAGCCCCAAGGGGAGCAAAAATGAATTATGCATATGCTGTAAAAGGCCTAAGGATGAGTTGGAATGAAAAGCACACTATAAGTATAATATAAGATGTTGTTATAATTAATATCTATTCATAATTTGGGCAAGAAGCAATTTCTGAAGATCATTTAAGAATTAAAGACCATCTGAACATGAATATTTTTCCAGAATTAATTATCCATAGATTAACCTGTAGCATACCCCAACTTGGTCCACTTCCACAAATCTGGATATACTAAGCATGGTTGCCACACCAGTCTTTTCTCAACTTTTCCTTAGTTGTTCAAAGCCTTTTCCCATTCAATCAAGTTTACATCACATCTTGCTGGTTGACCTCTTACTACCCAAATCCAAATGTTCTCAGCCTCTCCACCCACCTATGCTGCGTGCAGTCCAGCTGGTTTGTGTCACTTCCCACATCATTTCAAATCACATTCCACTTTGAGGAGCGTATTACTCTCAGCTGGGAAGATATCACCTGGAGCTGTCATGCTCGCTTTAAGGAATTCAGTCTCTAACCGTCTCTCAGTATTTCATTCCCCTCCCCAGAACCTGATACTTAACCACCTTCTGTTGCACTGACAGTAAATTAAAGCTGATGCTCTTCTGAATAATGAGTGAACCTAAAAATAATAATGAGCTACCCAAACAGCACTAATCCAGCACTGGAAAATGCAGACAGTTCCTTTAAGGATCTTGGCAAACCTCAGTGGAAGCCCATTCAAGTGGAAAAACTTTGGAAAAACTCATTGGTTTCTAGATTAGAGATCTTATTTGCCAAATACAGTCTTGTATGCCATTGCTGAGACATCACCTTAACTTATTTCCAAAATGAAACTGTGGAAACTTTTGCAAATACTGTTTGAAATGGAGTGACAGCTTTTGTTGTCATGATTTTGTAGTTTTGAGCCTAAGCTGCATTTAGAGAGCACTTCATGTGAGGAAGCTTCACATGCTCATGCTTTGTCTCAGCCCACTGTGAGTCTCTCAGCTTGTTAGTTCTATGGTTAGAAAGTTTTGTCTTTTAATATTTCCTTAATCATCAATAGTGTCACATCACTAACATCTAAAACCACGCGTGCAGAGATGTATGTATGTGCCTTTCGCTTTGGAGGAAAGAGGATGTGAGTTGGGGGAGATAGCAGTGGGAAGCATAATCAGCAGGAGCTGCCTTTGTACGATGCATGGTTTCACCCAAAATGAAGCAGGCAGCCTTGCACTCTCTGGGTCTGTCAGGGACTAGTGTAATACAAGTCAGTACAGCAATAAATTAAGGACCAAAACTGTATTAATTAAGTAACCAGAACTTCCAGCTTGGGTTGGGAGGGTTCTTTTCAGTTAGACAGATGTTTGTTCTGTTAGATCAGAGCTGTGTTGCTTATGCTCCCAGATTCATTCTTGCTAATGTGTGGGTATATGACATACACAGGCATGCCCGAATTGTCAGGGTATGCTCGTGCTGTCGTTGTCATGCTTAGGAACAGGGGAATTGAGCCGTGCTCCGTGTCACACTGCTTGATGTGAAAGCAAGGCTCCTTGTGCTGTATTGGCCCTGTGCATGAATAGAAAACTTTGCCCTTGAAGTTACTGCTTTAAGACTTTTAATAAGCATTAATTTCACCATCAGGTTCTAACAAGCTTATAAATCTCTCTCCTCTTTCCTTTCCCTGCTCTGTTATGGAAAAACTATTTGTCAGAGAAAAATTATACAAAACTTTGTTCTGTGATAAAAATATTTCACAGAAAAGAGAGTAAAATCTACCCTTTTAAACTTGCTATGAAACACCTTCATCTTTCAAAGACTGTGCTACAGCTAATTCTGTAAAACTGTGTTACTTTATTTCAAAGAATGAAATCTGTAATATTGGATTGATTTTTTGTCTTTCAAAAGTAAATAATTACTCTTTTATTATTAATAGAGAATTATTTCATTTGTAAGACAAGAAGGAATCTCTACCTATTACCTAAAGTATGTATAATGTAGTTCTTATTCTTAAACAAGTTAATGAAGTTCTGTTTCAATAAGTGGGTAGCTCTCTTAGACGTTACACTTTCCATAAAAAATCTGAGTAGTTTTGCTAGAACAGACAAAATTCTTAGACCTCTGTGCTTTTCCTAGATGAAATAAAAGGCATCCGGATGTCTTTCCTTTTTTGATGAAAACATTGCACAGGTGTATGAGAAGGTTTTCAAGCCTTAAGGTGAATAATGGAACAAAAACGTGCTGTGGACCTCTAAGTCTGTTTTTATTTGGACATAGGAATGTGTCCTGCATCCTGCCTGCCAGTGAACAATCCCTTCCTTGTAAACAGACAGGAATTTACAGGTCTGGGCTGAGAGAAATGCACAGGCACACACCTACAGAACATCCATGTGAGAGAAATGTAAGAGAATATTCCATCTTAGCCCCATAACTAAAAACTACTGGACAGGGCCTTCCCTTCCTGTGGGCTCTCATTAGCACTGTCTCTAGTCTTCACCCTGCCGAGGTCGTAGTAGAAGTGGCACAGAGGTTTTGGCCTTTAAGGGAGTTTTTCTGTGGCAGGCATTTGTGAGGTTTTGTGGGGACAAGGAGCTAAGTTCATCTCCCTAGAGCCCCTGCTCTGAGGAAGGCCTAGGGGATTTTAATTTCTTTTCATTTTTATGTTAGGGTCTAAGCAGTCCTAAACATATGCACTAGTGTTTTAGGGGACTAAAATCATTCTGACCTGCCCATAAAGCACCTGCCTTTTGTCTCCCATGCTGTGGTGTGGACACCACTCAGGTTACCATTTCCCAGGCAGTGATTTCTTTGGGAAGACAGGAAAGAGCTGCATTGCTGCACTGGGAATGCAGGCAGCAGCACGGTCCAACAGCCAGTGTGCAGTGGGAGAAGGTGGGAGGATAAAACCTCTCCCCACCTCTGGGGCAGTAGTGGCCTGGCCGTGGTTAGTTTTTTGCCAGAAGGTGTCTGGTGTTACCCTCACCAGTCTTGGGCTCCAGGGAGTCTCTCCCACCTTCCCCAAGTGACAGGCATGGGGGTCCTTCAGCTAAATGGGGGCTAAACTCAGATGTATTTACTTCCTTGCTCAGGGAGAGACTGACTTACCACCTGTTGGTTTTTAGCTTTTTTTTAATTTCTAAGGCAAACTTTTAAGAACGCCATGCATTTGAAGCCCTTTTTCAGGACCTCTGACCTTTATCTGGTTAAGTATAAATAAATAAATACTTCACATAAAACCTGGAAAGCAAAACCAAATATTTAACCATTAATTAATTAGCCTGTTATTTCATCAAGGGGTTTCTCTCACAGCAATTCTGGGTCTTATACCAGTATCAGGTGCTCCTTCAGTGAACAGATGAGGGTGTTACAGACTAACTATATCCAAATGAGTTCTGTTCTTACCAGCCTGTAAAAGAAGGCACTATACAAGGCTTAGGATTTCTTTATTCTTTCTAATTCTACTGCATTTTTCCCCTGTATCATCAAGCAGCTCAATTGCAGTCCCATTTTCAGGTTTGGATTTGCAATTGCACAAACAGTCTGTGGGAATGTTGTGACAAGGTGCAGAAATCAGGCCATAGGGGAAAAAATATTTCCAGTTCTCTTCATTGCAAGGGCATTTCACCAAGCAATGAGAACAAGGGGTCCTATGAGGAAGGCAGGGAATTGCAAAGTATAACCAAGCACCTTGGTTAGGTGAAAACCCAGCCTCTAATCTGGTGCTTGAATCCGCATCTGAAATGGGAGTCAGGGCAATACATTCCTAGCTCCTCCTTATGCACCTTTTCAATGTTGTGAAAGTAGCAAGGGATTCTTCAGTTTCTCACAGATCAAGTGGTTGATGACAAGTGTGTGATGCAGGTGCGAGTCGGCCAGGTTTCCATACAAAATACAGTTTCCAACTTGGACAACAACTGTGAATTTATGTTAATCCAACTCTGGCATTTCTCAGTCTGCTCAGTCAAATTACTGCTTTGGAGTTGAGATACAAGTGCCATGAGGACACCTTAAAGAGAAAGCACAGCTACCTGGACGAGTTGTAGTTAATATTGAAGGAACTTCTAGGTGGCACAAGGCCTTCATTTTTCAGTGTAAATATATTCTCTGGCTAAAAAGAAGGAAAGAAGAGAAAAAAATAAAAAAGAAAAATGGAAAACTAAGTGCAACTAATCAAGCAAACAAATAAAATAGGAGGAAAATGAAAGAGATGCATAAACAGGTAAAAATGAGAAAGAGATGCCTTTGGTTACAAAACCCAAAGAGTTTGTGGTGGCTTAGTACAGGACGGTTCCTTAATTTTATTTTTTTTTCCCAAGTGTGTAGGTAACCCTTGAATTTCAGAAGGGAGGGCAGTGTTACAGCTATTACAGAGCAGGATGAAAGGCACATCACCCACTAAAGTTTTGTGCTCCTTGAAGCCTCTGGCCACTATCAGAGACAAGATTATTGCCCAGATAGGTGGACTGCAGCCTAATCCAGTTGGGCGTGTATTTCCCTGTGACACATACCGACGCCGCCACAGCAAGGAGACTGGTCTGTCCTGCTCCCTGCACGCTGTGTCTGCGTTTGCCCTCTCTGCTTTGAGAAAGCCACGTCTGACCTGCCAAGTGTGAGCAGGGAGCTTTCTTGAGCCAGTGCCCTTTCCTTTCAGAGAGATCGGTATTTATTGAGGGGCGGGAGGGCAGTCTAAGACTGTCACTATGGCTGCAGTGATTACCACTGCCACGTTCCAAACAAAGATATTCGTGTGTAGCCACGGGGTCTGCATGAACTTGCATGAGAGTGCAAATGGGGAGAAAGTGAATATCAGAGTTACAAGCGCAAAGCAAAAAGAAGAACGTGACAAGAGTAGTAGCAGCCTGTTTATTTTAATTAAACAGGATTCAGCTGACATCATGCAGGCAGCTGCCAGCCCACGCAGAGGAATGGTGATGACATCCCCAGCATTGCAGCGTAAGAATGAGGGGTGGAGACGCCGTTGTCTCCCTGAGTGTGCCGCGCTCCCTCCAGGAGCCTGGTGTCCCACCTGCACTGGAGGCAGCATGACACGCTGCCTGCCCAGGTCCAGACTCGCTCCAGCCCACTGGCAGTTTGTTTTCTCTTGAAGTAACTCTGAAAAATCCCAAACAAGGATTATGCAAGTCCACCAACCCACTGATAGATTCACTGTTCCCTCTTAGGAAACTTTATCCGCCATATCTGGACAACATGCTATAAGGAGAAGGTGGAAAGTGGAACATGGATAGATTTGGTTGTGCTTTGACTGACTGATCAAGTCAAATTCTTAGCACCAGCTCCTGGGCTGGTGAGCAGTTATTGGCCATTGCCGCTGAAAACCCTGGGCTGGTGATGGTCAAACGAGGAAGGACTGTTATTTTCTCTATAACTGGTTATTCAAGATGGACTCGTGCAGGTCATCATCTTAATGTCCTAATGTCTCTCAATCTAACTATATTTAATGGGTAAATAATTTGATATCTGAAAGTCACCTGGGGTTGCACTGTTGTTTTTCGGGCTGTTCAGTTTATCCCACTTTCTGAAAAGCCTAAGCACAAGCACATAGAGCACCTTGTCTTCACTTTGAAGAACAGAAGCAGCCTTTTGTGAGGAATATATAAGGTTACAGATTTTTTCTTCCTGCCTATTTCCCCTTTCCAAATGAGGCACAGAGTCAATAGATTGGTAAAATTCATTTGCACCTGAACAGATTGTGTTGACTATTACAGGCTTCAGAAAGGGTCACACATACATGTTTTTCAGAATGAGACATTGAAAAGAAAGTGAGATAGCCCTGATCCTGCAAACAGGCATGTTCTTAGCCTGTACTCCAACAGGACTATATTATGTTAAAAATCAGAGAAGCTCATCCCTCGGAGAGGTTCTCCCCAGTCTGTGGTCTCATGTTCCACAGTAGTTTGGACAGAGAACCTATTCACAGCCATGTATTTTTAAAAACAGAATTATATACATTTCACTTCATCCCCTCTTTCTTTTTTTTTCATGTGAATGTGTGCTAAAATAACTGAATCTTCAAGCCATGCTTTTAGCTCAGAGGCAAAATTACTTTCCTGAAGTCAAGAGCCAATCTGGACTGACACAGAACACTGAATTGAAAAACCCTGTGTGATTCAGAAGAGGGTTTCAAAGGTCTCAAAAGGATTTAGATGACAGTGACATCAGTAGAGAATAATGCGGTGGAGAAAAGGGGGTATCCAGATTTTACTGTGAGCTCTCTGTCTCTCCTGAGGGAGCCCTTTAGGAGGAGTTCTAAATATTATCTACTCGAAACAAAAGACAACGTGAGCAGCTGCAAATGCTTAGCTTGGTTGTAACTTTCCCTTAGAAAGCACCAAAGAACTTTTATTTCCTTGATTGCCATCTAGTGGAAAGTGTGCTGTCTGCATTGCATCATTCCGAACAGCATTTCCGTCTCAGAGCTCATTGAGCTGTGCAGGCGATTGCACCACTGAAATAAGGGGCAAGAGATATTGTTCATGCCTATTTTGTGCTTTGTAGAGTACAGCAAGGGCTTGCTTGGTCCTTGTGGCAGTGTGGCAGCTGCAGAGTGGCAGTTTTGTTGCTGAGAACTTCGCTTTTCATCAACACCACTGAATGTTGCTAGGAAGAGGTGAGGCATCAGGATGTGGAAGGGTTCGGGTCATAACCTGGCCATCTCTCAGGGCACAGGTTACTCACGATGAGCAGTTAATGTGCAAATGGCCCCATTCCCCTCAGACAGAAACCAAAATATAGGTCAAAGTTAATATTTCTAAGCTTGGGACAATTCATTTTACACATTAACTTTGTACTGTTGTAGTAGGTTATATCAACTGTGTTGTGTTGTTGAAGCAAATGGGGTTATATTGTGAAAAAATGCCATTGGTTTTCTCAGCCCACAGTTTGAGCTGATCTGTAGTGTTCCTTGGGATATTATGAGACTCTGTAGGATGTTCTTGGAAAACATTTTGAAATACCAGTCCAAATTCCTGAAAAGTACCAGAATAATTCATTTTGAACAGTGCCCATTCATTGGAGACACCAGAATGCTGGTGCATTGAGAGCCATATTTGGTCTGACCCTGATTTCTGTGGTGTTTTTTCTTGCTTCTTCCATGTTTTTAAAAATTTCAGTGGCTTTCCTTCAAGAATTTTTTTAGGTGACCCACACTCAACCCTTAAGAAAGCAGCTAAGGATCATAACCTTGTTCTGGGCCTCCTTATATTGAAGTCCCACAAGCGCCAAGCATTTAGGCACCAAATCAGTGCATCCATGCCATGTGCTTGTATCCACCTGTCTCTTCCTTTCTCATCAGCAACCTTCCACTTGCTTTCCTTCTTGAGAAGGACAAGGCTTCTGTTGCTGCCATCCTGATGTGCTTCATTCAGCATTGTCAAAACCTTTGCTGAAGAAATGCTTGTTGTTCATGAGCCTGTGACTGGAAAGCAACCAAAATTCACTATTGAAGCCTTGATAAATTATGAGTATCAGCAACCCCTACACAGAACTGCTGGCAGTGAGCCCCAGTGCTGAAGCAAAGCAATTCCTTTTTGCCTTTAAATAAAATGTATGCCAAGGATTTCTAAAAGTTTCCCAGAGCAGGTGCATAACTGGAAGCTTTTTATAACTCTTTTTGTCACTAGATTGCATTCACGCCAATTAAATCCATTGGGTCTTGCCTACTAATAAAGGAAGCTTATCTTTAGGGCACTTTTTTTTTTTTAATGTTGTCTTTTTCTGTATAGGAAAAATAGCACCCAGGAGAAAATTGGAAGTTCTTGAGAAAAATCTTTGTTGATGTTTTTCCTTCCTCCTTGTTCTTATTTTTAAATAAAGATATGCAGAGCCTCGAGAAGTTGCTGAGGGATGCAATAATATATGGACAGCCTCGCACCCACAGAGCATGGAGAAAAATTATCATCCTCGTGGAGGGCATTTACAGGTATGTTTGTGTTGTAGAAAGATGAGTATTCTATCATTTCTGAGGACAGAATGATGAATTGAATGGGGCAAACTCTGACTCTAGGTATCTGAGGGAAATCTTAATGAGAGTGGAAGTTACAGTAACATTCTGTGATCTCATAAATATGTTGATGTCCATTATGTCAGCCTGAACCTTGGATCCTGTAGATCCAATTAGATACTGTATATTGTTCTGGGTGTTGATTTAGCAAATCACAGTGGAGTGGGAGATGTGCTGTGAGAGCAAGACAGATAAGGTGATGTTTGCTGTGACAGATGTGATAAAGTTCATGGAGCTATAGGTGGAGAGGAGTTCTGCTAAGTGAGTAAGCTGAGCTTTCTGGAGTTGTTTGTTACGCGTGGGCAGATCAAAAGACAACTACGCAGAATTAATTAAGCTCTGCATGCCCAATTCTTGCCCAGCTGTTGGAACCTTAAATCTCAAGGTAAATTTAACCTAAGTGATATTAGCACCTTTTGAGTAACTAGTGCTGGATCTAATAGACTCACACTTAAATGGGAAAATAATTGAAAGACTGGCTTTCAAAGAATTATATAGTGGTATTTAATGTAGCCCTGGTCCCTGGAGGAATTCAAATGAGGGAAGTGCTTTTGAGAATCCATCTGATAATATCAGCATCAATAATACAATGTAATTACAGAGCGTATCAGTCAGGTAACTCTGGTTCACTCCTGTGGTGCAGCTTACACCCAAGCAGAAAGGCAAACAGTCACTGGAGTTGAGCAGCAACGCAGTGGCACCAGCCGGCCTCACCATCCTGGGCTTCATCCTGGCAACTTCTCCAGTCTGGAGAAGGTCATTGGGAAGGCAGCCAGGGTGCTCGTGAAAGGGGAGCCAATGATGGGCAGGAGTTGGAGAAGGGAAAGGCAGGAAGGGCTGAAGAAGCAGGGGTTTGGACAGTAACAGGGTTTGCAGGGATCTAGGCAAGGCTACTGGGGTGATGACAGGAGATGGGGGAGCAGGAGAAGGGTAGTTTGGGGAGTAGTGAGACCTGCCCCAGGGAGAAGGGAACCAGAACCACTCATTCACAGGACATAGACATGGCTTATAAAAGTGGCATTAAAACTTTATATGTAGGAGTCATATCAAGCATTGCAAAAATACAGCCAGTCTGGATGGGCAGTCACTTATGCCATTTTACTGCAAAATGCTGGCACAGCTTAGCCAGTTAGCCTTTTTTTGTGAGAAATCTTTTATGATCTCATGTCATCACAACTTCATAGTTGTCAGGGCTTTCTTTTTGCCTAACATTTTCCATCTGCAAAGAGACCAAATCGGTCCTTATCTAAACACCTGTCATTCAGAGGTGAAACAGGTCGGCAGCAGATCAGCTGATCCAAAGCAGGCTGAACATGTCCTTTCAACCAGAATAAACAGAGCAAAACTACAAATAAACATCGCTTGGCACTACTAAAAGAAAGCTCAGATTTAAGGACTTTGATCATGCAGAAATTAAGTGGACCACCAACATTTTACTGACAAATGTTCCCATTGGTCATGTGGCTGACAGAAAAGGCTCCAGCTGCTGAGCTTTGTTCACTTTTAAATCCTTTACCCTGAATATTGACCACTAGGGAGCAAGAAGGTAGACTGGTAACACAGAGGCGTAGATCAGTCGAAGCAGTGGGACAAATCCACTGTCAGCTATTTAACTATATTAACTTATAACTGTATTTCCAGATTTATATTTGGTGTAGAGTTTTCTTTTCCTGTAATTTTGCAGTTCATTCTCAAACAGGATTTAATTTCCCAAAGTTCAAAGAACCTTCTGTTGGAATGCAAAATAAAAGCATGTTAAACCTCAGAATAACTACTAAAAGGAACCATAAAGTTCCTTCAGCTCCATAAAGGCTAAATAATGTTAAGACCACTCATGCCCTGGATGTCTATGCTTCTGAAAGGCATAAAGTAAAAGAAAAACAAAGCTCAGCTCTCTAATAGTCTCTCATTGGAAACTATCCCTAGCAGTAGCTAGGTTGGTTGGTCAGTTAGTTGTTTTCACAGTCTAAGCAGATCAAAAATTGTAGAGCGTGGTTTGGTTGTAAAGCAAATCTGGTGTGACTTGAGGGCGAATGCCACCGTGCCATGTCCCTGGCACCGCTGCCAGCCCGGGACACAGGCAGCCCTGTGGCACTGCCGGGAGCAGGCTCACAGGCCGGGCAGTCTGAGCCAGCTGGTAGCTACGAACACTTCATATGCAAAAAAACAGCTGGAGAAGGACAGAATAGAAATACTCTTACTCTTTTCGTGTGTATGTTCTTTCCTTTCTTGGCCCGGGATTTTTGAAAGACTAAAATTTTCCAGCCCCATATTGGCTAACGTTAGTTTTCTTGAAGGTTTGCCAAATGCCAAATTAGTATTCATCCAGAGGGTTTAAGAGGAGTTAGAGTGTATTTAATGTATTCTTCTTACAATAGTTAATACTGCTTTTTATTTTTCTCCTTAAGTTATGCTTCAGGGAGAGCAAATATAGAATTTAAATAACTTAGTCAGAGCCATTCTCTAAGTTAAAATGTCTTGATTTGCAAGTTTGGCTTGGCAAATTTTTACAGAAATGCTTTTTCCAGAGATGTAAAAGAAAACACTAAGCTTTCCTTCTTTAAAAAAATATTGTTATATGGGACACTGTAGTCTTAGTATGGTGAAGTTTATGGTATGGAAAGAAATTTGCCTTCTGTTTCCATTAGGAGTATCTTAAAGTGTTTACACTGTGCATAAGCCTAGACTTACCAGCTGGCAAAATTTGAAAAGGGTCATTGTTAGCCAACACGAGCATTTCTGGAAATCAGACTTGTGTTTGAAACCATAAACCACAGATTTTGCTTGGTTACAACTGAAGGCAGAATTGGCCCCTCGACTTGGGAAGCACTCAAGCGACATGTCAAATAAATAGCATTAAGTATATGTTTGTTTGCTTTTTGATGTCTCTATTATCTTAAAAAGGAAAAAAAATCATCAAAAGTAAATGTAACTCCTAGTGAAAGCTGGTTCTTAACTTGGACCAGCCTAGGAGCAAATGTATTCCATTTGTGTTCCAAACTGAGGGAGGCCATCAAGCCATGAATCTTGACTCCAAAAAGCATGAACGAGTTTTGGCAGTGACCAGGGCACAAGTTAAACTGACTTGCTAAATCATATTTTTATTATTTGAGTTCCAGGTAATGTTTTCCTTGGCTTCTACCATTTCCAGTTCAGGATTAATCAGTTACTGTGTTCTTACATGGTTTGTGGTAGGCTTCTGCTCTCTTCCATGTATATTTACTTAGGAGTCAGATAGGGCAAGGCCTAGGGCAGGAGTTATGGGGCATCAGAAACTGATCAGAACAGATTGGTTTTCATTTGTTTTTCCCTTGCTTTTAAATTAATTTGTGTATTTTCCCTTCCAGCTAAGAAAATAGCTCTGATCAGTTAGATATTGTCCAATGCCTTTTCATGTGCATTAGAAGTTCCTTGGGATCCAACACCAATAGTGTAGGAAATTTATCAGGGTTATTTTTTATTTCCTGGGATTAAGTGACTGGACTTCCAGAAAAGAATGAGGTAACATTAAATGTCTTTGGCCAAGGACCAGCATTAAAAGTTAACATTTCTATCATTTCAGTGTTGAAATGGAGTTGTATTTGAGGGCAGAGTTAAAAGATTTCCTTAAAATTATTGCTCTAAACTACAAAACAGAGATTGTTGCATGAATGTACAAGGTTTATGTAAGAAAACAGAACCTAAAGTAGCTGTTAAAGTGGAATGTATATGTCTTGGGAGTAGCAGGCCAGGAAGGGAGGGATTCTTCCAATTAAAAACTAGCTTGAAAGGGGAACAGATAAACTCTTCAAATGTTGAAAATATGGTGGTATTCTAGGCCATGTTTAGAGATGCTGAGTGATGCAGTTACGAAGTAGATAACAGGTAGAATATTTGTCAAATAGTTTTCCTGATGGAAAAAAAAAATGGAAGCTGTGGTACCATAGTAGAATGTAGGAACCTCTTTTTCCAAGAAGTTTCAAAACAAACTGGGCAAAAAAACATCAGCATCGTGTCAAGGGCGAGCCTGTGTTCCAAGTGAAGTGACCATCACAAGCGCAGACCTCCAGTCTCTCAAAGCACCTGGATCCACAATTCACCAGCTGCATCAGGAGGAATGTCAGTGATTTGATGGGGATTGAATCAAGTTTCAAACTGGAGTGTTCCCAAAGTTTGGGATTATCTCCTCACATCTAGAAGTATGTTCAAACTCAGTGTGTACTAACTCAGGTTTTTGTGCCTGTCCACCAGACAAGGGAGATGAGGGTCAGCTGCAGTCTAGAAGTCTTCCATCCCTGCCACCAAGATAAGAATTTGTGCTACAAGAGAGGATGTCATACCATGTAATGGGAACACTCGGCCTGGGCAGAGCCAACTTTAGTTCATCTGCATCTGGGGGTTTTTTATATGCCCTGTGTGCTTGAGCGGATCTGGAAACAGATCAATATGTTTGAACACAATAGCTGTTCGTACACAAAGCTGTGTGGCACAGCCAGAGTGAGACAGAACCATTACAGTTTACTTCTGGCTCTTTGGTTTAAGCTCACTTGACATTAACATTTACTGAAGGATTCAGTAAACTTTCTATTTGGGCTACCCAAAGGATCATGTGAAATGAGCTTTATCTTGAAGAAATTCTAGTTGTGCATATCGCTAACCATCTCCCAGGGTCAAAGGAGAGACCAAGACCAGAGCAGGCAGCAAAACAGTTCTCATCTCTGCGTCAGGAGGGCTGAGAACTGTTTGAATGGCAGCACAGAATATGTGTGTGACTCCAGCAGCACTTTATCTATTCCATGGACACTTCAAGGCCACATTAGGACCTCTGTCAGCTATTGCATTTTTGTCAGCCAACGTCTTTCAAGAGCAGTAACCCAAAACTGAAACTGAATATGAGTACCTTGTTTTGCTAAACAGCTTGGAGTTCCAAGAGAAATCTCCTACTCATATGAGTAAGAAAAGTTTTCATTAAATCTTCTAAATGGTTAAATCTTGCATCAGCCATGTACCAGCTCCATGTATTCTGGGATTCAGCACAACGTTCCTTCCATTACAAAAATATGCAGCATTTTTAATTTGCCATTTTTTACTCCTGTCTTTTTGAAGTTAAGTGCTGCCTCTCCTGCCTGAATCTCCGTGAACGACTAAGCCTAATGATGACCATATAAATGTGGAAAAACTATTCTTGTCCTTCTGTGCCTAACGGGTGTGCCCAAGCGTTGCTGGAAGGTGGAGGGTGGGATGGCAGTGTTCTTCCCTCTGCAGAGGTGCTCCTTGGCTCTCCTGGAGACCAACCAGACACAGCTGAAAGCTGCCAAACCCAGCACATAGGATGCTGCATGTCCAAGCACACCCAGTGGCTCAGTGTCGTTTTAGCTGACTAATGCTTTGACTCTGGGCTATGTGAGGACTGTGGGCTCTGCCCTTGTATTCACTAGGAAAATAGCTGTGGTGGTTTAAGTTGCTTCTCCCACAGCTGCCAAGTGCCATTTGGGAAAAGTGAGAAAGCCCAGTCCTCAGGAGCTTGCAGTACAAGCCCACCCTTCTTTGCTGCAAGGGACTATGGTGCCAACATACAGTCCCACAGCTGCCTCTTTTATGGCTGGGCAAGACAGAAGGGCAAGATTTGCCAGCAGCCACCAACAGCCAAAAATATGCCTCCAGGCACACACAGCCAGGCTCTCTGAACCTCCCAGTATGAACAGCACAGGCAACCCTTGTCCACAGCTACTCCCCCGTGCTGTTACACTAATGGAGACTTGCCTGTGGGCAGGTCTCCTTCAAAACTGGAGACCAAACAGTTTCCAAGCTTACTCAGGAGACCAAAGGATGAAGAAGGACTAAAATTGTCCGAAATTTCCTGAGTGCTAAAAGCACATCGTGCTCCTTTTGTGGTGCCAAACTTCCAGCTGCACAGTACAAGTGGCAACAAAGCAGCCTGTGAAAGCCATTGGTCCAGGATCTAAAAATTTCCAAGACACTATTGATTGCACTGCTCTTTTGTACTTGTTCTTTGGGACCAAAGTCCATGTTTCTGCTCACCTGAAACTCGTTGAGTTTGCAAGTGGATGCACCGTAGCTGTGGGCCTTGGCCACAGAGCCCTGGTTTTCCTGGCACACGGTGCACTGACTTTGTGTTTGAGAGGAAGCTTTTAGCTTTTAAAGACCTGCTTACTAGAGCTACTGGAAGAGAACACATTTAACTCGTTATGAAATGAATACTGAAGGCATCTGAGCATATCCAAGCATAGCTGTAGTCATCTCACAAAGGTTTTCAAGACATCCGTCTTCACAGCAATATTGTGGATATGTCATCTTCATGGGATCAGAGAGCATTTCTTATTTATCTCCCTGGGCTTTCATTTTGCTGGACACCTCCTCTGTGCCTTCTCATTTACTGACATGACTGCCAACAATGCAAAAGATTTATCATCTTTTCTCATTTCTATAAATCTCAAGACACCATTAATCACAGAATCGTGGAGTGGTTTGGGTTGGAAGGGACCTGCAAGCTCATCTTGTTCCAACCCCTGCTGCCATGGACAGGGACATCTTCCACTAAACCTGGTTGCTCAGAGCCACATCCAACCTGGCCTAGAACACTGCCAGGTATGGGGCATCCACAGGTTCTCTGAGCAACCTGTGCCAGTTCAAAATATTCCATTTTTTCTGCATGGCTGTAAGAAAGTAAAAAGAAGAGGAATGGAAACTTTTTTCTTTTTGATTACTAGGTAGCAGGCTACATTTCCTAAAAAGTACATATCGAGAGCAAAAATTGGCAAGACTGGATTTCAGCTGCCTGTTTTAATCCCTGATTCTGTGAAGGCTGGGATTGCTTAGAGTTTACGGCACCAGCTGTGGGTTTCACATGGCCCATCTCCAGTGTATGTTGGACCCAACTCCTCTGCACCAGATGAATTTGCTCGAGAGCTGTTATGCCCAAATATTGCCACAGTAGCTGACGGTGAAGTAAGCAAGGATCAGACTGAACTATAGCAGTTTTTTATGATATTTGTTTTGTAGAGATGAACTGTAATGTGCTGCTTTGGGTAAGTATCTCCCCCTTGCTTTTCACCTTTCCTTCTCTCCTCTGACTTGTTGACAATTTACAAGCATTCAAAGACTTTTTGACTCATTTTGGTTATTTGAATTCTAAACCTATTTAACTGTTTTATACTCACCTGCAAGTGGGAAAGGTTTGTGAGTTTTCTTTGGCTTGTAAGTAAAATTGAGATTCCAGAAGAACTTTGGTGGAATAAGGCAATTAATGACTGTATTTTCTGCCAATATCAGAAAGAGTACAGGGTTTGTTGTTCATCCCTGGTTCTCTCCATGTGCAGCATGGAAGGGTCCATCGTGCGCCTGCCAGAGATAGTCTCCTTGAAGAAGAAATACAAAGCCTACCTCTACTTGGACGAAGCTCACAGCATTGGTGCAGTGGGAGCGACGGGCCGAGGAGTTGTGGAATACTTCGGAATGAGTCCCGACGATGTTGACGTATTAATGGGAACGTTCACAAAGAGCTTTGGCGCAGCTGGAGGATACATAGCTGGCAGAAAGGTAAAAGGAAATGATAAACAATTTCACATCAAGGGTGTGGGAACTGCTTTCGTACTATGCATGATATATTTCGTTATTTTTTTTACAGACTGCTTAACATGAGCACTATTCTAAAGTTAGCATCATTTTTGCCTGGATCCCAAATGCACATCAAACAGTCAGACTTTCTTATTTTTGTCTCATGTTCACATTATGTAATTTGCTGGAGTTGGGTTATTTCTGTGCCACCCTGATGATTGTTGTTTGTCTTGGAAATGTTTGGACATGTTGTGGTTGGCTAAATATACTTCCCTACATTAATTTGCATGCAGATTGCTCATTACTTTGTTTCACATTTGTAAACAGTGTGTGGAGCAATATTGTGAGATTAAAACCACAGTTTCATCCACTGATAAAAAAATTCCTAAAGAGCTGTGGATTGACATAGTTGCATTTTTTAGGAGAATGGAGAAAGAGGTTACTGGGGGCCTTCTGCAATAGTAAATTCTGTGTCCTCAGTTGCTCCGCGTGCATTAACAAAACAATCTCTTGCCAACAACAGATGTCAACAAAAAGTAGAGCTGAGCTTGCTTTAACTGAGGGTGTAGAAGAGAAAGCATAATCAGCACCATTGTGAAATGTCATTGGTTTTGTTGCTTGACAGGGAGATCAAATGGTTGCTGATTATTTGCTCTTTTCATACCCAGCTGAATGTATTTTTTAAGCAGTCTGCTGAATGAGTGGGAAGCCTATTTAGACAGCCCATATGGTTGTTGTCAGGATAACATTAATAAGGGTAGCCCTACAGTAGAATAAAAGGGCTATAAGAAAGTATAAACTGTGTATTTCTTGCTGTCTTTTTTGGGTTTGCCCCTGGAGATCTTAAAACCAAGTGTCGCAATACATCATGAATCAATTTTCTTTGTTTCCTTGGCTTCCTGAATTTGTATCTGTACATTTATTTCTTACCAAAGACAATGTGGCTAATGTAGCTAGAAAGTATAGAAAGATTAGACCTGTGAAAAGTAGTCTGATGTAATTTATCCTTTAATCCTTGGAAGTTTTTTTAAATGAAAACAGGTTGCTCTTTTCATGCCTGTGTGTATCACCAAGCTTTGCCTCAGGCTTCTCAGCCTTGGGAGGCTGCTCACCCATTCACCCACTTACATTCCTTTCTGCAGCCAAAAACTCTCAGTGGCACTGTTTATTCTGCATCAGCTGGAGCCCAGAAGCCTTCTTAGCTTTTGACCAAACCCTTAGGAATACAATTGCAATATGGCCATGCATAACCTGTGTAAGGTTAGGTAAATCTTTATCCTCAGCACTGGGATTACTGCGTAGACTCATACAGTATTTTTGGTAGTGATTTGTGTTACTCTCACTGGATTTTTATTTTCTGATGATATTTTTTTACCAAAGTCAATTTTCAAGCAGGCCTCATCCCTTTCTCATTAACATGCACTCAACTTTTAGTGTGGTAACTGTTACTCTGATATTTTGCACTAGGAGACGTAAGTTGTTATAACAATGATGATCTTACTAAGATCTGAATTCCTACTGCATGCCTGGATTCAGGAGAGTTACTGGTGCTTTAGACATACCTACAGTATATCAGTGGTTTTTCTAAGAGCACAGATTGTGTTCTTAGTTATACCAGGGAACGTTAAAGCAATTATACCAACTCTAACATGACTGTACCTGCCACACTGATTGAAAGTTTTGATTGAAAATTTATGTGCTTATAGACAAAGATAGATGCCAGTAAGGTTGCTTTTCCTGGGCTAGGTCATGTGGCAGAGGACCTATACTGATGTCATATAGCCTTTGTTTCATTATCAGAGAGGAACTGAGCAGCATTACTTTAAGCGCAGCTGTTCATTGGTCTTGAAATTATTTTGGCTCCTTAATAATAAGTCTTAGCACAGAAGTAAACATTATTCTATTCCAGACTTTTGTTTCAGCTGTAATTGCCCCACTTATATGGTAAAGTATTTGCACCTGCCTGATGTTCCTTCAGGCCATGTATCAACAGTGGCAGCCAAGAAAGCAATCCAGGAGCTGGTGAAACGTCCTCTTCCTTTTGCACGTTCCCACTCCTGCAGTAGTTAAGAGGGAGATCTGCTGTTTGGCCAGCTCAAAGCTCATACATGCTTTGTTTTGCTTGTGTAAGGGCCTTGTGGACTTTTTACGAACTCATTCTCACAGTGCTGTGTACGCCACATCTATGTGTCCCGCCGTAGCAGAGCAAATCATCAGGGCAATGAAATGTCTCATGGGACTGGACGGGACAGCACAAGGTAAGCTTCCTTCCTTCCTTCCTCCCTCCCTCCCTCATGTCAGGTGCAACCAGAGCATCTCCTGAGTAGACACACAAGCAAAATGTCATCCAACAGCAAAGAAGTATGGCAATACAAAATAAATCCTTCATATTGTAAAATTAATACCCAAATCATCATAACTTCTAAGTGCTGTCAACCCTGGGGTTTTTTTCCATGCTCATCCACATGTAGCAGGATGGAAATATTTTGGAATTCTGGCTGTATAGTAGCCAGCCCATCCTGCTTTGCAGCAACAAATAGAAATACATGGGTTTCCCTTGTAGTATTTTCTGACTTTGTAGTTGGGTTCATAAGGACATGCCTTCATTTACGGGCTAGGTGCTGTCAGTTCAGCTTCTTTGTAAGTGTGAACCTTCAAAATGGCAAGCAACTCAAGCATGGTGCAGCATTTCAGAACAGGTATTGTATGTTAAATAATAGTACGAGAAGATGATTTTAATAATTCCTACCTCACTCAGGCATCAATTCTGGTGTCCTGAACCTAGTTTTGTACTACATTTTGTCCCAAAAGAATTGACTGCTTGGTGTCTTTATGAAAAATTAGGTGTATTTCTATTCGTCTCTTGAAGCTGCAGATGCAGCTACTGTCCAGTCCTCTGTGTGACATGCTTTATCTTCTGTGTGATGTTTTATCCTCTGTGTAATATGCTTTCTATACAACAAACAACAAAACAACTGTGACATATTTATCTATTACTGTTTCAAAGCAATGCTGATAGGTATTCAGTGTTCCAGGACTTAAATCCCAATATGGAGAAAAACTGATTGGATCTGTGTAGTTTTTTTCAGGAATGCCTGAGAGTCATGATATTCTTTAACGGGCAGCTGAAGGTTTAGATTCTGCTCTGAATTGCAATCTCTTTTATACTGGTCCAGCAGTGCTATTTTCTCTTAGTTTGTCTAAGACTAACAGAATTAATGCTGTATTAGTCCTCTATGACAGGTATGACTGGGATAAGGTGGGAATGGAAGACATAAAGAGTACATGAGAGCAGGTAAGATACTGCTCTGCACTACTCTGTTGCAGTGCCCTAGAGGGCCGTTTCAAACCATGATAGATACAAGGCTATTAAGACGTTTATCGCAGCTCTTCAATGAGACCAGAATTTACAAGACCCCAGAGTACAGAAGGAGGGATAGAGAATCCAGTCCCAGTGCCTAATTCTGCCGAGTGCAGGACAAAAGGCAGCAAAACTCCGGCGCGATGTGCAGACGATAAGGAAGCAATGCTCTTTTCATTTCGGCAGAGAAGCCGGAGCATAAAAACTGCTTCCAGCTTGAAATTTGGAAGGTCACGGCTGCGTGTGCTGATGCCTACATATGTTCAGTATAAGAGACCATCTCTGGCACGTTTCTTGTCCCTTGGGGCCGCGGCGTGCGGGCCGTCGGGCCGGGTGCGCTCCCTGCCCCGGCGCTTGCCGTGAGAGGGCGGTCTGACACTGAGCCTTGCTGACTCGGGCGCGCAGGGATGCCGCGTGTAGAACATGAAACACGCAGAGCACTTCCAGGCCTTCAAAGCCTGTTAAAAATGCTCTTCAGCTAGCGTGATTCTGCATGCAGTTCAGTGCAGGATAAGAGGAGAACTGGGTTCAAGATGGAGTATTTTAAGATGTGCGTGTCTGTCTTAGAGCTAAGAGTTTGCAGCATTTTCTCTTCCACGAGCAGTGTTGTTTAATGACACAATGTTTGTTTTTCTGCACAAAATAAGAGCTTTTTAAGTCTTCCGCAAATCCGTTATGAAATAAATTGGTGTTTTGTCAGTTTTTTAAAAATTGTCTTGTAAGGTGAAATGCAAATGAGTAGAAAAACAAATGAATAAATCATATATCACAACTTAGAGCATTGCACAAAGGCTAGCAAGCTGGCTGTGATGTGTAAAAATGTTTCTTGTCCTTCTGAGCCAGACTCATTATTTTAGTCTTTTGGGTTTCCTTTCATGTGGGCCTCCCTTCATTAGGCTGTCTTGTGGACTACAAAAAAACCCCACAACCCAAAATACAGGAAAAAAATGCTGTGCTGGACCACACTACAATGTGTTGCTTTGGCATCAGAGAGAGGAAGGTGGTGGCTTAGAAAGGAGCAAGGAACAGAAGGGAGAAAGCACTGTCTCTCCTTAAACATTTTTGATTCCAAGGACAATCACCTTGGCAGAGTTCTTTTGGTCCACTATCTTAGAAAATGGTGAATCCTGCGTGTGAGTCGTTCTTGTGAGAGCATGAGCAGTGGAGCAGAGAAGTTTCAAGTAAACCAAAGTTGCTGCAGGGTAATATTTACCATGTGTTCTCTGGAGGCCTCTCAGATCCATAGAAGGGGTTTATTTTGCAATTTATTTTAAATGGCGTTCTCTTCCCACTGGATGATTTGGGGAATCCTTTATAAGGAGATGTCCACCAATGGCTTGTCCTCCAGAGGTCCTTTCTCTCGGGGAGTGAGCCTTGCAAAAATTACTGGGAATGTTTTAGAAAATAATGAAATTAGAGTTTGCTAAAAAGTTCCATGTGAACTAGAAGGTGCCTGTTGGAAAGAGGATGAAATAAGGGGACAACAAATGTTAATCCAGCATGTTCTTACATCTGAACTTTGTGACTGACTCCTTGGCAGGTTAATAGAAAACTAAGAGAGGGAAAACTGATTTGGTCATTTAAGTTGCTGCTCAGAAAAATCCATATCTTTTAGTTTTCTTTATTTTCCCAGATATGACTATTACGTTCCCTTCAATTTCTTGCTAGTTATTCTCCACTAATTTGTTAAGCAGCTGATCTAGAAAAGACTAGTACAGATAAAATCATACAGTAGGTAATGCCAGAGCCCAGAAGTGCAGCAGTACTGCTTGTGCATCCTGGTGTGTTTCCAATTGATTGCTTATATATTTTCTTCCTTTATTTTCAATTAGTAAGAATATGGTTGTTGGGAAAATGAATTGGGATGTGCATTTCCAGGATAGGATCGGTATACCAGATGCATGACTGCAGGATATGAAGAGATGTTTCTGGGCCCTGGGGGTACTGCTTCATCACAAGGAAGGAACAGGTTCTGTGAAACCTGAACTGTTCAGCTGGAAATTACCCACAGCCAGTGTCTGTTTCAGCATAAACATGAGGGTATGTCCCATATCAATACTTGTGATGGTCGTGAGACATTAATGTCATGATAATGCGACTGGGAGGATACTGCAGAGCCCACAGCCAGCTATTACAGTTTCCTTCTTTTGCCATGTTTTCTGTGGTGACTTGAGAAAATGAAGGGCAAGAAATGCTAAATTAGGAGAAGGTAGTAGCTCCCTCAGAACTGATATACAGCATTGTTCCTGCCCAGGAAAGAGGAATAGGTTAAGGTCCGTATTACCAGTATTGCTTGAGTGACTATATCCAAAGAATCAAATTTTTTTACTACAAAAAATGCAAATGTGAGATCAGATTTTTAGTGGAGTGAAAGTCCTGTTTTTCTCAGTGCTGTGTTTTACAGAACTGTGAAAATCAATGTCTTGTAGAACAAAACACATTTGTTCTCAGTACCATAACATCATAGACATTTTCATAGTTCCAATAATAGAGTTGTTCGAAATTGCATGAACTTCTGGCAGCTGTATTTCCTCTAGTAATGTCATAATGCAGCAAGTTCCACAGTTCAGCTCATGTAGTCTATTAAAAAACAAAAAAAGAAATCATTTTATCCCTCTTAAACCTTTGTGGCCTTTTCATCTCAAATGTGTCACTGCTCATTTATTAGGAAATATGGGAAGCAGAAGTTCCCATGGCATTTACTCTTTATAATTCATAATATAGACATTCTTTATGTGCTCTCCTCGTGGCTTCTCATTACACCACTGGAGATACCTCAGGAAACTCAGCAGCTGCCTTCGTGGTTTTATCCCATGATGAGACTGGAGTTGACTCAGAGTGTTTGGATCCCGCACAAATTTGCAAGTACACTTACTTGCATGCAACACAGCCCCTCCAGCTGTGACCTCAGACCTTTTCTTTCTCCCCTCTTTCTGCATGAGAATACCAAAAGCATATTTTTACACTTAAATTTGATAAGTATAAAATAGAACCACTAGGCGGACGGAGCTAAGACTGCTGGGAAATCCAAAGCAATTTTTTTGATGACTAATAATAGATTATACTGGTGTAAAAAGCAAATTGCAGCATTTGTAAAGGAAATATTTTTTCTGTTTAATGCATGGCAAACAATAATTCACCAACAGTAGTGGGCATTTTTCATGTTTTTATGGGATGCTGAAACGTTTAAGAGCCTATCCTCGGGAATCTACTAGTAAAAGATCTTTTGTTAAAAGATAATTCCTGAAGTTGTTTAGATTATAGGTGTTTCTTTTAAATGTTCATTTACTCTGCCATTTGTGCTGACTGGCTTATCTTTTTGCAACTACTAGTTTTCATTTGTGTTTTTAGCAAACTCTTCAGTTCTTGCATTTGAGCTCATTCAGATTGTGAGAAGTGGCAGAATGCTGCTTTCTGTTTTGGCTTGGCATTAAAGATGTGTTTAAAATGTTCCTTTTTAAGGTATTTCCATCGGCCTCAGATTTTTTGTATAAATGGAGGACCAGCTCCTTAAAATCAGTTTCCAACGTTTTCCTCTGCTATCTGTCCTCGACATTCTTTTGAAAACATTAGTTTTGCTTTGTCAGGATCCTCTGTAAATTCAGAAACCTTAGTTCCACATCACTATAACCTGGCATAAGCCAGCACTGGTGCAAGGAAGGGCAGTCTTGTCCTCCAGTTTCTCCTCCCCCTGCCTATCCCCTTTCTCGTGCCCCTTCTCCCTACGCCAGCGTGAGGGCTCGTGCAGCCATGCAATGAACTGAGTCCGAGCACTGATGAAGCTGAAAAGCAACCAGCCCTCCCACTAACGGTTAGCCTACACCCAGACTGGTTCCCAGAGCCAATCTGCCAAATGGCTCCCTGAGTCCCAGTGCCAGGACTTGAGCATCTGGAGCTGAGAGGAGCAATCCCTTTTGCAGCAAAATAAATCTCTGCCAGAGTGGACTGATCATGAAACTATCTCTGTAAGCTTTAAATCTGCAAGTGACATAGTGATGGACCCCTTGGACCTGCTCAAAACAGCTTGCAGAATCAGTCATGCTAAAGTCTGTCTTATTCAAATTCTCACTTTGCTGCTTCATTCTGAGGGGATTGCTTCTCTTAGGTCCTTAGCAAGCAGAATGCTTGAACTCTGGCTTAACTTTAAGTTAATATTCCCAGTAAGTATGTGGTTACATTTCAAGCCCTTAAGCACATTTATTCCCTCTTTGTACAGCACTGGCTCCATGACTAGGGCTCCCAGTCACGACAACAGTGAAGATATTAGTGATGATAATATGCTGCCACAGTTATTATTTGTCTAAGCTGAACATCACAGATGTTCTCCCAGCAGTGGATGATGAAACACAGCTAAATTCTGACATCTTTGCCCAAAATGAGTGAGACATGCTGTTCCGGTGGAGACACCTGCCATGTGATCCACCTGCCACAGGGCATCATCAAATGTACGCACAGAGTCAGTCGATCTGAACAAGCAGGGGCTTGGGACTAACAGCATTTGCAGTGACTTGCAAGATCTCTGAGGATTAATCGAATTCTACCTCATTTGCAGTCACTTTTTCCCTATTCAAAGTTAAACCAGTGCTGTGGTCCTCTCGCAGACCCTACCCGTGGATAGATGTTCCCTGTATCCTGAAATAAGCATCAGCTGCAGGCAGCGGAGGGATGTCAGACTTGGACATGACCTGTAGCTCCATGACACAGTCCCCTTTCCAGGGTGTCTTTGCTGCTGGAAGAGAGCGAGGATCCCTCCTCTGCTGCAGATGCCGCTGGCGCTGCGGTGCCCGAGGAATCCAGCGCGGTTCGCAGCCTGCCGAGCACAAAGCAGCAAAGTGCCGCTTCTCGCGGCATCCGGATCCCTGGCACTTCAGAAACACCTAATGGGATGCAGATGGAGCGCGTCGTGCGCTGGCTGGTTTTCAGCGGCGGCACGGAGCCGCTTTGTGATTAATCACCTGCGTTGGGAGTAAACAGGACTCAGCCAAGGCTGGCTGCTCTGTCCCTGCCTTGGGTATCTGAGCATAGATAAGGTGCTGCCTAGGCAGAGCTGGCTCATTCGAGAAATAAGGTAAAAATGACCGAATCTTTACAATTTTTCTCCTCTCTGTTTCAACTGAAATTGCCGTTTTTCTTCCCTTAATCTTCTCTGGAAAGTGTTTTGCAGCAGTTCACAGTTAAAATAAGTCCTTAAGGGCTTATTTAGCAGCTGAATGAAGTTGAAATTACTAGATTTCTAGTTAGCATTAGATTGTAGATGTCTTCACTTCTCCCCAGTTCATAGCACAGTTATTTTTTATGAAGATTGTTTTATCTGAGAACATATTTCCTTTAGTCACACCAGTTTTATAGCATTCTATTTGTGATTTAATGCACATGGAGGTGCATGTGTGTTACACTTATAATGGAACCAGAGGAAAAAAAATTAAAATCTGCCCATCTGCAATAGTTTAGTGGGAAAGAGCTATTGTTTTTCCATATTTTTTTTCAGCCTATGGAAGATTGCTTTTTCCTATCTAGTTGTTAGTAGAGGAAGGCAGGGAGTTGAGTTCTCCATCCAAGGAACACTGACACTGGTATGTAAAAGCTCAATTGTGTAATTAATTATCTACAAAGACCCTATGAAACAACAGCTGGAGAAGATTAAAGCAGGTGGATTTGTGTCTTGAAGAGTCCACCGCATGCCAAAAACCAGTACAGTGTGGGGTTATCTTTCCTGGAATGGGTTCAGGAAAAATAGCTCTCCTTCACCTCCTGCACCTGAGATCTTGGTATGAAAGGCTGCAAGTTGCTTATTCCTGTTTTCAATAGACTGAGTCACAACTTCCAAGGGTGGAAGCCTACAGGAAGGGTTCAAAGGTAGACTCTTTGTGCAGGAATTGAACACAGGCAGCTTCTCTGCTTATGAACATTCTGCAGGAGGCAAAAGCAGACATCTCTGGAAGAGGAAAACAAACTTTTGTTTTATAGAGCTGGTATTTTTACTGCCTCTTTCACTGCCGGGATAAGGTCCTCAGCTGGCATGAACAGCAGAGTTCTACTGAAGTGCACAGAGCTGTGTCGGGTAAAGCCAGCCTGGTATCAGGCCCTCAGACGTGTAGTCAGGATGCCTTCCTGATGTCAGGTGCCCTGAAAGTGTGTGACAAAGCTTCTGCCAAGTCTGTTACTCCAAGTGGCTCCCTTAAAAAGCTTGTTGCTTCAAAGAAATTATGAGCAAGCTACTACATCTTATCATTTCTCTCTCTCTCTTGCCCTCTTTTTGTATTTTTCTTTCAACTAAACCATATTAATTTTGAGCTATAAAGCTTTCTAAAAGCCTGCAGAAATTAATGAGCTAAAGCCAGCAGTATGCAATGATGCATGTCACATAAAAATATAACCAGCTTTTTTCCCAGAATTGCCGACACCTTAGAACTTTGCAGTAAACCAAATATTTTTAAAGTGGTGCAACCAAATGACAAGTCTAAATTTGCCAGCAGAAGGTGAATTGCTGATGCAGTAAATCTGCTTTTCTTGTACCATCCAGGCAATTAATCCGTTATTTCAGAAAAATCTCCATAAACTGGCTGTGTATGTTCCCAGCAGCACGAAGATAATTTGTGAAATTTGGGAATTGTTTATCATTTACTTTTCTCTCTTTCTGTCCCTTCTTAATTCAGCCAATAAGAAGATGTAGAGCACTTAATAAAGTCATCCCCAGCCTTAGCTGAATACTCTGGGGCATTAGTGGGCTTAGTTTTAAATAGAGGAGGGTTGGTTTTCCTTGTCCAGGCTGTTTTTTCCAAACATGTGCTGTGTTGTGGTTCACATATTTTATGGAATATAACTCTCTGGATATGCTGCATGCTGTGCTATAAGCTCTTTGCATAGACTGTAAATCCCCAAGGATTTTGCAAAGTAAGAAATTTTTAACACATATATTTACTGTCTGGGGACCTGATCCTCTAATTAGTCCCATATAGGTAAATTCTTGCACTCACATAGATGCAGCTGTATTCTTTTAGCTCAAGGGTCTTCTTTGCAGATTTTGACTCAATAAATATTAAAGGATGCAAGATCACACCCTCAGGAATCAAAGAAAATACTTTCTAAATTTGGTGGTTTTAGTTAGACATACCACAGTGAATTTGGACTAAGACTTGATTCTAAACTGAATTCATCACTCTTAATCTGCAGTGTAGGGGGAAAATCAGGCCAGTGAGACAAAAATAAACATTGTGCTCAGATCTACCTCCTTACCTGACATTGGAAGGTCCCATAAAGGAATGAAAAACAGTGTTGAAATACAGCTACAAATTTTAATGCTTTTATTGCTCTTATTGGGACAGCATATAAGAAGCCTGTGTATATGATGCGTGTCTGTGGTCTTTGACCACAAAACTTAACATGAGAAAGGAAAGTGTTGACATTTGGTAAAGAAGTAGGTTCCTCCCAGCCACCCACCCACAAATACAGTGTGTGTAGCAATCGTCTCCGAATGTGCTTTTTTTTCCCTCCAGATATATGGGAGTCCTCTGATCTTTTATTTGGCTCTTTAATGCATCCCTGCAAATGAAATTAGTATTCTGGGATGTCACTAAAACTTTCAAGTGACTCTTTTGCATCAGCACTGGCTGGCTTGAAATGAGCTCCATAGGGAGTCTTGAAAGGGGGTGGATCTCGCATCACAAACTAGTTGAGGATGTAGAATCAGGAAAGGAAGATTAGAAAAGGAAGAGGGGTTTGACTTTTGGGGGGTTGCCTGAACCTCCTCTTTCAGCTCTAAAGTTTCCTTAGCTGGAGTCTAAATTTCTGGCACCAAAACTAAGTAGAGACACACTGATCACCTCTGGGCCCTGCGCATGTGGTTTGATAAACAGCGAACAGCACAGCCTGGAATCTTGCATGGCTCACTCTGTGTTTCCAGCTCTGTGGTAAACACATGAATAGCAAGGAGAAGGCAGCAAGTCTTTAACTGCACTCACCAAGAACATCTGCATTTATGAAAAACTTTCCCTAATTTAAAATCTAGTAGTTTCAAATGCTTTCCAACTGAGAGTTTGGAAACTAGCTCAGGGGCTGCTAATATAGCAAGAAACAGCAGTGGCTTTGAGCCCCCAGTTCAGGTTACTCCCCCACCCTCCTCCTTCTAACTTGGACATTGAGGAGGTGCTAATAACATCTTTACAAATTCTAACAAGGGAAAAAGTCTCTCTTTAGACTTCAGCCACATTATTCTGTAGTTCTCTTACTCCCTTTCCTTACCATCATCTCCCCTCCCCTCCCCTTCCTCCTGTTTCTTTGAGATCTACTACACCAAAAGTATTTTTGGAAATACCACAGACTATTGTTTTTATTAGTGACTGGAAAGCTTTGTAGTAGGATGCTTTTGTGTTTCATTTGTTTTCCTTGCTCTGGCACAGCTGTTTTTGCTTTAGCAGCATTAGAGAGATGGTTAAATTATTTGTGGCCTTTTCTAACCCAGCAGATCTCTTCCACTGAGTGCTTTAAACTGAATGACTGAGACCATAAGTAACAGGTTGTCTGCGTGGGCAGTTTTGTGCATAAAGTTACAAAGGCACTGTTTTTATGAGATCTTTTAATTTGTTCAAGCAAAACACCGATCACTGTGAAGCAAGTCCCGCTTTCCCTATAAATTTCCCAGCCAGAACACTGACAGAACCTTGACTCGGGAGGATACAGAACAGATGAAGTAGTAGATCTTGTTCAAACCTACACATGTTCAGAAATATTAATGGAAAAGAGGTTCATGTAGGTATGGTGATCCCCACATCAGCCAAGAGGGAAAAGGAAGAAAAGCCAGAGCAGATGGTGGGGCAGAATGTGGTCTGAGGACAAATCTGCCAAAGGTGGCATGTAGCTGCTACCAATGCCTTACTGGCCACTGTGGTTGCACAGAGCAAGATGGGGAATTAGGAAACAGGCATCCAGTCAGAGAACGGTGACAGCAGAAAGTAGTAAATGAAGAATGAAGCTAACGAAATGTAAAGTAAAATGAAAACGTAAATGGAGAGTGAAAACATAACACATCTGTGCAGAGGCAAAGGGAAAAGCAAAGGGAAAAGAAGGAAATGAGTTTGCACTGGAGGTTTCAGTGTTCATGTCTGGTGACATAATGTAAGTGATATTGAAAGTATGGGCTGATGAACAGCAGGAAAATGAAAGCTGAGTGTAACTGTGTCCTGCTACATCCCAGTCTTACCACGCATTCTCACCACCTCTGCTGGGCAGACACAAGCTGCTGAACAGCGATTAGGTTTAGAGACTCTATCTGCTTAACAGTGGCTTGTCAGTTTTGTTTCTGGCGAGGTCAGGCAGATGCCAGACCTGGCTCGGTTTGCTGTGTTGCCATGTGAACTTGGACTGGCACTGGACGGACATGTGGGTGTGGAGGAGGTGGCACCATCCCTGTCAGCACCTCACAGCAGTGGGAAAGCAGCACATAGATCAGCTCACTGATTAATATAATGCAGGTGGAGTGGGGAAAGGACATATCTCTTACTACAGTAATGTAGAGCGTGTCTCTTCCCTCTTTATGCAAGGGTTTGGGAAGCAGTTGCACTTGTCAGAAACCACCTCCTTAGTGGCACTGCAAAAGAAATGGCTGAAATGTCTTTTCAAGCACATTTTTTTCTTTGATGTTTTTTGCCTTTTTCCTTCATAGAAATTATTGTTTTCAACTCTTCTCTCAGTTTTGCTGGGGGTCACATTTGTGGATCCCTGACTAAATGAGGCCAGGGTCAATGCAGAGATAGTCAATTACATTGAGAAAGAACATTCTCTATTTACATGTCTGCACTACTTCTCTGTAGGTGTGTGTCATCCAGGAGGCTTTATTTAGCACAACAAAGTCCAGGGACTTGCCCACATGTCTATCCCCAGACAGGGACTGTTTCTGCCGATGGGAAGGCACCTCACAATTACAGGAGTATCAGCCGTTCTTCCTACAATGCCACAATAATCAGTGTAGTTGTATTTAGCTCATTCCATGTTTTTCTTCTCAGTCAAATAGCAACATTTACATTTCAGCCAAACTGCTACCCCCAGCCCTGATTCTTGCCTGTGACTAGAGCCCAGTTGTGATCTTTGCACTGACTATTCTCCTGACTGGCTCGTTTCAGGGCTCCAAAGAGTGCGTCAGCTGGAGAAAAACACAAGGTACTTCAGACGAAAACTGCATGAAATGGGCTTCATCATTTATGGCAATGATGATTCTCCTGTTGTTCCCTTGCTCCTTTATATGCCTGGTAAAATAGGGTAAGTATTGAAAAAAGGTACTTGTTTTGCTGGCAAAACAAGCACTATTCAAGTTCATGGTTATTTGGTATACACTGCAGAAGATGATGTTCTGTGTGGTAGGTGCTTCCCAGCAGGAACATACATTGTTAGGTGAATACATAATTTAGTTCTGTTTTCTTTTAAATTTTCCCCTAGATTTAATTTTGGGTTGTTCCAGAATTCAGAAATTTAAAATCTTTCTCTTTTCCTTTTTTAACGTGGTCTGGAATAATACTTTTGATCACATTTTTCATTTGAATTTTTTGGTTTTTAGTTTGTAATCATTAAAGGAGACACGTTGCCTTTGATGTATGAATTGGTTTAGATGAATGCCTTTTATTCCCATCTGATCTTTGAATGGTCTTTGCATGCTTTACCATTCAGTTCCGCTCAAGCAGCACTTATGCACTGACTTGGGCACACAGACCAGAAGTCAACAGTAGCATAATGTAAGGGTTGAGATGTAGGGAGGATTTGCAAGTAGCTTAGGGTGGCTGTGAGCTTTAGGTCTCATACATACCACACAAGCCTTCTTAACTGGCAGAGTAATTGTGAGGGCAAATAAACCATCACACAGATTGGTTTCTTCCTATTGATGTTCAGGAACTGAAGCATTCATACTTTCCACAAGCCCAACCTCTTCCATGCTTAGGGACTGTGAATGCCCACATGGTTTAATTTGTACTCAGAGACTTGCATTGACAGAAATGAATTGTCTATCGTGCAGTGCCCTCTCTGCCATCACATATCTGGTATTTGACACCCACTTGGCTTCGCGAGCCGCTAAGCAGCAAACAATCTCAATCCTACTGGTAAAATTCTGGCTTTTATGGAAACCAATGGGAATATTCAATCAACTGTAAACAGGATTTTATCTATTGTTGTGTTATATGTGAATGTTTCCTCTCTGTGTTCAGTTTATTGGAGATAATTTATTTTTGATTTTTCTCCTTCTACTTTTTCTCTTCTTAGGGCTTTTGCAAGACGCATGTTAGAGAAAAATATCGGGGTGGTCGTGGTTGGGTTTCCAGCTACTCCTATCACAGAATCCAGGGCTCGGTTTTGTGTGTCAGCTGCACATACACGGGAGATGTTAGACACGGTAAGCACAGCAGATGTCCTGCCCAAATTAACTTCAGGTGCAAAGGAGGCTGGGAGAAGCTGTGCCTCTGTTACTTTGAATCTCAATAATTCATTTTTACATTTGTTTTTCTGGCCTTGTCACTTGATCTTTAAAGGCATTTGAGCCTTATACATTTTATTTTCTAAAATAAATTATCGGACAGTTAACTTCTTATGTTCTTCTATTTCTAATAGTGACCAAATCTGTCATCACTAATAAAAACCTGCATGACAGCACAGCAAGACAAAAGTTAAATGCTACGTCAGAACTATCAGAGTAGGAAACCCAAAACGATATGGAAATAATTGAAAGTCAAGTTTTCCATACCCAATTTCCATTCCATATTTCCACATGTTTCTTGAATTGCAGAAGTATATGGGACAGCCTTGGGGGTACAGGTGGAAATTGCAAACAGTATTTGGAACTGTTTGAACCTAATTGAGTTTAATTGGTGCTGTCTGGGAAGTCTCTGTTCTGTATCTTTCTCTGATATCAGAAATACCATTAACAGTATGTTGAGACTCCCATCGTAAACCTCCGTTCCAACGCAGTCAGAAATGTGTTTAAAACAAACTCTTTGAAATTTTCCATCTCCCTTTCTTGCCGAAGGTGTTTTTGGCCTGGCTTGAGATACGTTCTTTCATTCTCAGAATAAGCCAACTTGGAGGCATGAGACACAGAGGCTTAACAATAAATTTCAGGCTTTGTTTTTCCTCTCTTTGCATGAGTGTGATGGTAAAAGCAAAAAATCCTTGAACATGGAAAGGCATTTGAGTTAAATATGCCACTGGTTTATGCAGACAAGCACTTGTGCCTGCAGAGAGCTGCTGACTGCTCTCTGAGACGCACATGGGTGTGGAGGCCAGAACCCTGCCCTGCTGACCAGCTCCCATACCAGTGTAGATAGCTTTCAAACAACATCAAAAACCTGCCTTGCATGTGTGCAGTGTAAAATTCCTGCTGCTTTTAACGGTGCAGTAGTTACTGACGAGATACAATACCATGAAGGCAGTATTTTGTAGAACAGAGCATAGCTCTTGTGTTGGTCCTCGCCAGCTTCTGCTGTTTGACTGTGTGGATTTTGGCTTATGTAACTGGTAAGAGGTAATGAAGTTGATCTGAAGATTAATCTCTTGAGGCTGCTGCTTTGATTTTCTTTCTTTCCCCCCGACCCCAAATGTCAAGCCCACCACATTTTTGGGCCGTCATTGTACGTTCACTTCCGGCTACCTGCACGTTGCTGCTTCCAGGGAAGGTCTGACGCTCCCCAGTCATCACTGAACGTGCTGTGCTTTTGCCACTCTACTCATGGCACTCTTACAGTGTGGGGGAATGGAAATGCCCTGAGTTTAATTATTTGCAGATGGAAAGCTTTTAGGACAAAATGCTTTGTGACTGTGCCTAAATGCAGGGTAACAACAGGTAACAAGCACAATGAAAACGTTTCCCTTTGGCAAAATTTGTTTTGTATCTCAGCCTGGAACTAAAGAGGAAAGATCCATGAAAGGGCAGGCTCCCAAGAATAACTTTCTTAATGACCTGGAAGCTATCTCTCGGCATAAACCATTACTAAGTTACTTCTTTTTGTTCTAAATTACTTCTTTTTGTTCATGAGCTTGTTTTAGTGGCTTAACAGAAACAGGCTCAAAATCAAAATTGCGGTTTTCCTTCTTTGATGCCAAAAAGTTGGCTGCTCTTGAATGTGGGTCAGATGCTGCAAAACACTAAGCTGCTTCCCTGTGGTACAGGGTTCTCTGGCTACATCTTGAATCTACTGAAAGATGGGGACTTAGCTCAGGAAATTGCATTACAGTATTAATGAACAAAAATTAATTGTCTCTGTGATATTAATACAAGATAATGGCATTCACTAAAATTATCTTAAACTATTCAGACCATTTATGCTGACTCTGCTCGGCACTGGGGGCTGAGTCCTACCTAAGAAAATGCATTGGCAACTCCAGTCTTTGGGAGCTATGGAGAAATACTGAAGTATAGCCTCACATGTTTCTTTTGCACAAGCAAAGATAGTTCTTACCTGGGTTGTTACCTCACTGTGCTTTTTAGAAAAAGTAATTTTTTTCATCTGTGCTCAATTAATGCAGTTACTAATAAACCATAACCTACTGAAGGAGCAAATTCCTTTCTCACAGTTGCTGTTGTACATCTACCACTGTATTGATGTTCACTGTTCTAGAATGAATGCAAAATTTGCCCATCTGTCCTTTAAACTTTCTTTAATTGATGTTTTTCTGTAATCTTCTTGTTCTGCAGTAAAGTAGAAGTTACTAGAACTTCATTTCTTTTCCAATAGAATTGACAAAGTATCATGGTCTTACAGGTTTTGAATGCCCTGGATGAATTGGGTGATTTTCTACATCTGAAATATTCTCGGTATTCCAAGTCATCTCATCCTGAACTGTATGAAGAATCTAGGCTTGAACTTGAAGATTAAGTTTTCCACCCATGAAGAGAACATTATGATGCTATGAAAGGGTGGAAAACCCGAAAACTAAACAATACAAATGCATTTCTTCCCTTCTAAGGACAATTTTTATTTCGCAGTTAATTGAAAGGAGGGGAAGCTCGGGTGTTGCATCACGTATCAAATTTCTGTATTCAAGAGACTGAAATATTGATACAGATTTGCCTCCCCAGGAGATCTGTCCTTCTTATGGTATTTTTGATGCAGAATGAATGCATCCATTGATCCAGTTGCTAATGTACAGCTTTTGATATGGCCCCTTTTTATGAAGAGGCTTCAGATAATCTTAATTGTGACTGAAATAATAAAGTTTAAAAAGTTAATAGATTCCAGTGTAATATAGCTGAGCTTCATCAGTGAGACTGACTTTTATCTGTTAAAGATCATAAATCAAGATGCCAGTGTGGACTGCTACAAAGGAATGAGCAGAAAGTGACCTCCTTAACTAAGTTGCACTATCATGCATTTCTCCAAGGACAGAAAATATTAGAAAAAGGCTAATGCTGAGAACAAGAAAAGTAGTCTGGATGAGATTGTGTGTTTCTGACAGCAGGTTATGGGAAATGGAAAATTCTTCCTTCCCTCCACGGACCTTTTCTCAGCCACTTAAATGCACTCTCAACTTTGAATTGTACAAAAATTTGGGCTTAGACATAAACAGAAATGCTTTTCTGCCAACACATTTGACCTACAACCTATCACATCTTATCACTACCTGAGTTCTTCAGCAGGCTTGCTCCCTTTTTGTGGAGCAGTAGTAAATAATTTTAATAACCATTTAACTTTCCCGTAAAAACTTGATCAAAACAGTCAGATACTTGCAGTTCACAAACTGCAGATGACATTTATGGGCCCGTTCCTAAGTTTCTTGAACTACTTATGGGCCTAATAAATTCACTAACAAGTACATAATGCTGAAGCTGTTAGTTATACAGAATGTGAAGTTCAAGGTACCATAAGCAGTTCTGCAACCTGTTAAATAGAAAACTCCACCGTTTCTATACATGCTACAGTCATCCATGTAATAACATTTCTTGAAGTATTTTTGTCTGTTTCATGCATGTCAGGGGTTGTTCTGTCCAGGGGTTTTTCTGAGTCGTTTGTTCTTCAAATAATTATTATATCACCTGAAGAGAAAGATGCCCTTGTCCCCTTGTCCACTGCTGGAGTGACAAATGCTCAAAGCTACCTGAAGGAATTGTTCCAGCCAGGAGTTCCCCTGCAATGCCAGCAGTGTTATCGTCAAGCTTGTGTGGGCTCAGGTGCTGGAAGGAGACTGGAAGCTTTCCCTTTTTTTTTTTTTTTTTTAAGCATTGAAAAGCAGTTCTGCAGCTTTAAGAATGAACTCCAAACAATTCCATGCTATCAAATGTCATTGTAAACACATCAGATGAGAGATGTTTAGCTTTCTGTTGCACAGATGTACCACACTTTCATGTTCTCTTGAAAGCTGTGGTGTAAACTCAACCCGCAGCTGCAATATTAGATTTAAGAACAGAACAATTAAATTGAGGAGTACCAATTACACTATATTACCCCCTGCTTGTTAAAGCAGCTTTCAGGATATAACAAGGCTGACTGATTATGAGGGCCCATTTTTTGTGGGATTTTTGTTGTTGTTGTTGTGCAAGTTAATAAAAATCCAGTGGTGCTATAACTTTAAGAATTGATTACAACGCATTCCATAATATCAAATGTCAGCTTTAGGAAACGTATATCAAGGGCCGGGGGGGGACTGGGTGGTGTGTCATGTGATTCTTCACTGTGGTAGATGGACTTTGAAAGCACTGCAGAGGTTCAGGGGAGCTGTGTATGTGGATTAGTGCAAACTCACTGTATAAATATTTAAATACTCGAGCCCAGGACAAGGAGAAATTAGGAAACATGAACTTTGAGTAACCTGGCAGTTTGTGATGCACGGCTTTGTTACATGCAGGGTGAGTGCAGTTACTGTGAAAGGAGATGGGTTGAGAAATTTCTGCAACCTGTTGCTTGAGGAAAAGTACTGGATTTGATAGATTGCTTTTTGATCTCTATTGCTGAACATCTGCGGCCAGATCCTCAGTTGACTTCTGACCTTCCATCTTGGGGTATACAGCCATAGTTTATATTTCAGCAAACATTATTACACGTGCTGTTGCAGGCAACACGCTATTTCCCTCAAAGAGAGGCCTGAGACTGATTAAACTACAGAGTGATCACTTTCTGTACCCCAATAGGGGAATGTTTTCAGTCTAAAGCTGAATTCTTCCTGCCCTCAGAACATTACTCTCACTCATGTTAAGGAGACAGGACAGCTATTTTTTAGAGACTGTCAGTTGATTTATTATGTGCTCTCTTCTGATTTCTTCCATCCCTTACACACTAGAGAAAGTACAGACTGACTACCCCTGGGCTCGAGGAGCAGATAGGGAGAAATCTCTGCTCCACTGGTGCAATAATAAAACTTCCAGGAACTTCAGTCTTTTAGATTTTCCCCATGAGGCTTATAGTCTGGCACGTGCTTTTCTAGCAGTGTGGAGTTTTTTCCTGGTTTACTTCAATTTTAATAGATTTAGAGTTGATCAGCATTTGAAGACTATTTTAGCTCGTGTAAGAAAAAAATCTGAAAGAATACCCTTTAGGGAATTTGCACCTCTAGCACAGGATCATGTATTTCTTAGAATGCGCTCCTCTTTCAGGCACACGTGTTCTTGGAAAACAGTTCTTTGTAATTGATTTAGAAGGTTTTGAAAACTGCCTTCAATAAATGAAAAAAAAACTCAAGTTGTCATATTTTAATCCAGTGGAAACATAAATATAACTACTCTGACTTTTTGTGGGCAAGCTGCATCCTCTTATCTTATGTGAAATCTTGATTGACCTTTATGATATGGGAAAACTCAAGAGTTTCTGTTTGACAGGGAAACTGAATTGTTTGCCCTTTCCTGCAATTCTACCTCATCTTTTAGAAAGCCTTCATCTCCTGAGCTTATCAAACTTGTCAAAGTGGTTCCCCCCTCCACTTCTCCTGTTTTTTCTATTGTTCTCTCTGTTCCGCTGCTTTCTGCTGGGGAAAAGTACACAGGCAGCTGCAGTGGACCTGAGTGCAGCAGTTGGCTTTTTGGGCATTGCCTCACCGCCTGCTTTTCCTGGTGTTCTCATCAGCTCTTGCAGACTTTAATCTTCCTTTTTCAAGTAAGAGTTTTCTGCGGATGGCGCTAAATTTCTACGCTGAACCGAATCTGAAATGCCCAAGCTGTTGAACCAAGAACAGGCTTGTTCTGTCATTTATGCAAATGTAGATCAGGTTAAGTCTTGTTTTGAAGTGAATACTGTTGGTTTGAAACCAGTACAATTGTGAGAGGAACCTGCCAGTGTGAGGTGAGCTGCCTGCATTTGTTTCAGAGGGGTTTGAACGCTGGTGTCTCTGGACTGTTTCACAGCCTCTGCTCTTCACAGGGGACCAAGATATGGAGTGGATCTATTTAAGGTAGGATTTCAGCTGGGTTTTATTTTCTTTTTTTTCCAAAATGTGTTTTGTTGATGGTGTGTTGCATGTTTCCCTGTCCTGCTGAGACAGGGAATAAAGTAGTGATGTAAGAAAAGCAGTCTGTACTAAAGCTGTTTATGTTCTTTCTAGCCTGCTTCTAAATCCAATAGAGATTCTCTAATATATGATCTGCTTTTTATTTGTGCATGAAGTTTAATTGTTCTTCAATTTAAAACACAGATCAGGACCAAATTTTAAAGAAACCACACCACCAGCTGAGAAATGGCAGATGTCATGCCATTATCGGCAGCTGAACATTCGAGCCTCCAGATGCCTTCAAAAACAGCATCTAGGTGTTTCCCTCATTTACTCACACATCCAGGATGGTTTGTGCTCCCTGCAGATCAGTCACAAGATAATGAGAACTCATTTTATCCATTTGGGAAGCAGAGCTTCAGACTTGTTGAGATGGTCCCAAAACCACCACCCACCTGACCACACAAAATAATAGTTCAGCACCATTGGAACAGGAGTCTGGGGTCTGAGTCAGGCTGGTTGCTCAGCACTTGCTGAAGAGGGGAGCGTGTTTCCACAGATGTAGCATGTCACTGACAAGTGACATAAGGAAGCAAAGATAAATCCACTTACATCACGTGCTAACCAAATGAAAAGCATAAGTGTAGTGGCACAGGGTCTGGAAAGATGTGGTAGATCTGGAGACTTGGACTAGATCCAGTTGCGTACAGAGACTTTTTGTGCAAGCATCACAGGAGTTGTTAAATCTTTTTAACCAGCTAGGTGGGAAAGTGGAAAACATGCTCTTTAATAGCAAAATAGTGACTTCAAAGGAGGCAAACAGAGGCATCCCACCACCTGTGTTGCTCCAGTTTGTTTATGAAGAGAAAGAAGGGTAGATGGGGTGCCATAGCAGGTGACCCTGATACTTGGTACTCTATTCATAGAACCTTTTTGGAGAGTCACTTCTGGCAGATGCTGTGCTAAGGCCCAAAACTGTTAATTGTTATCAATATACCTGAATTCCACAGCTTGTGCTGTAGGAGTGGCCAGGGTTGCTTGAGCCACCAGCTACAGCGAGCTGTGCTGATGCTGGGAATTACTCAGAGAGTGTTTTAGTGACAAGAGTGCACAGAATCACTGATGGTTGGGATGCCCTTATTGTGCATCACTGCTGGGATGCCACCACTGGGACTGCCTGTGCTGAGGTGACAACTGCCTGTGCTGCTCTGCCAGGCACACCTGATATGGCTCCACGACAGGCATGACAGTCTGTCCTCTTCTTTGCGGATGCAGAAGGACTTGGGCTGTAGGTCAATCCAGCAGATAACCTTCTTTCTTGAAATTCAGCTCAACCAGAAGATGTAGCCAGGAAAGCAGGGCTCTGTAGGAAGTCTAGAAAATCAATTGTCACAAGTAAGTCAAGTACCTGTAGTGACAGAGAAAAGCTGATGTGTGTGACAGAGCAATGGTGCTTTGCTGTCACTTCCATTGAAATTGTCTCAAGGAATTCACTATGGACATGAGCTGACTCTGGTATCCTGTGGGTGAGCCAGAGTATTTGTATCTTCCAGTTCCTGGAGCACAGAACTGATCTCTCGTGCCATGATGTGCCATCAAGTTTGTTGCCCTTATCTCTGGCATCTCTGCCTCACCAGTTCAGAGCACAGCATAGAGTGGCCCGCTGAGTCTGTTGGGGTCTGACATGACCACACATGGCCCATGACACAGCAGTGAGTAAGTGTTTCTTGGCAAAGGCTGGCTTTGGTGTGCTGAGATAGCTTCATCTGAAGTGGGTTCCTTGTCTGTTTACCTCTCAAGAAGCTGTTGTGGAATGCACGGAAGTGATGAAATCAGTGGGGACATTTCAAAAGCACAGCTTCTCCTGAGCGTTTCCTGGAGCCTGCTCTGACACAAGGATTGTGTCCTCTTGTGTCCTACTCTCCCCTTGTTGTTACCACACAAACCTTGTGATGTCTTGGCTCTCTGCTCTGTGCAGAAACTGTTCCGTGCATTGCTGGGGTTCCTACTTTCATGTGGGAGCTGCTTTTCCAGCAACCCTCTCACCAAGGACGCAGCTGCTCTCAGACAGAGTGGCCAGAAGAGGCATGATATTTTTTATAGTTCCAGGACCATCTATTTACACTCTTGGCATTTCCTGATGTGCTGAACATCCTGATACAAACTCTCTGACTCCCACTGCACACTCCAATACCCATATTTTAAAAAATGCTCAGTGAACCACTGTAACCTAAGTATAAGAGCTCTAAACTGGATACAAGACACCCAGTTCTGATCTGCCTCTGTTCTGCTAAGCAATTGCAGATGAGACACATTCGTGTTCCTTGCCTCATTTTTATCCCTCTGTAGAACTCTGATAGCAATCCTAATTTGTTTATAAAACAATAAGTTGAACTGATGAGAAGAGCTACAAGGGTGAAGTGTTGCTATTATCTGAGTGATCTTTTAATTTCTACATCTCAGAATGTCTCCATTAATCCTGTAAAAGTCATGAGTACTCTGTTTACCAGACCTAGTGTATGAAACAGTACAATGATGAAGACTAATTATAAATCATAGAAAAAAAATTCTGGAAAACAGATTCCTTTAACATTTCCATTCTGTGCAGGCTTTGTCAGTGTCTTATGACAATGATGCCAGTTGGACTAGAAAGCTTTTTAAAATGTGAATCTATCTTTTCAAAGATTTGTAGTCAAGTCTTTCCAGTTTGTTAAAATGTAATTAGTGTCTGCTTGTTAATATAATGTTCATTGATTTTTAAAGTACACAGACTTCAAAGCTAGAAATAAATAAATAAAAAGAGAGATAATTCAAACCAGAGTGGAACAGCTCGGACAGTTTTACTCTTTTGCCAGGATCCCAAAGCTGTCGTGTTCAAACAATGTCACAGTTTGAGTGGAAATGTGAAGATTAAATCCAAACCCTGCATGTCAGCTTTTTTTTGCAAATGACTATCCAGGATTTCAATAAAATGTCCAACCACAACAGATTATGTTGCAGGGATTTTTATTGCCTAACAGCTTGTGATAGTCTCCTGTTTCTCTAACGTATTATAAACCAATGCACCTAGCAAAGATCTGTGGAATTTTGGTACCTAATTCAGTTAGGTTCTTCTGAAGAATAAATTGAAAGGAACAAAAGAGGAAAGGGTTCACAAGATGCTGGATGGTTGCAGAATCTCCCAGTTGTACATCAGTGTGGTGTGGCACAAGATGGAAGGTACATAAATATGGAACATAATTTGACCACACTCATGGAGGAAACAATGCCAGTGCTAAAGAGACAAGTGGAGATAACTGGAAATTCAGACAGGAGTTCAAAGATGTGATCGAGGAATACCCTGAGGAGAGAGCAGAAGCAACACTAGTGCACAACTCCTCAATAAGAAGGTGGCCTCGAGAACAAAAAGATGGAAAGGGATATCCATGGACAACCCTACCCAAGGGCAGGAGAGAGGATGAAATTAGCTAGTGCGGGAGAGATGAAGCTGAGCAACAAATTTATTCAGCTGGAGAAGGAAGACAATTCAGAGGCAAAGAAGAAAGGAAGGGAAACTACCCCCCAAAGACCAAATGACAAGACAGTGGAGACAGCCAGGACTGAGACTCCATGGGGGAGAATGAAGGGGGAAATCAAAGACAGACTGATTTTCACACAAGAAGGAGATCCCACCACACCAGTATGACAGGGGTGCCCATGGCAGCAGACAGGTTCCTTGATGGTTTGGAACAAGGGAGGAACAATGTGGAGCCAAAAAGCAGAGGTGCCTTGTTCTTCCATAAGTAGGAATGTTAGATGTGAACCAAGGGCAAAGAAAATAAGAAAAACTGGTGGAATTAAGGATTGTCTTCTATTCAGGTGAAACTGTGGAAACGGTTGTTAAGAACAACCCCAACAGAGAGAGGACAATGCTTTAAGTTACAGGTGCTCTGGGGCTTCTTCCCACAAAACTCTTCCAGTCCCAATGGAAAATGATAAGCTAATAAAAATGTTGTATTTCCTCAGAACTAGCCCTGTGAAGGAAGCTACTGAGAGGCGAGCAGCTAAAGCAGATTCTTCTCTGAGGACGGGCTCTGTTTGGCCACTTGTGATTCTTGCCTTCCAGGACTGAAAATTGCCGTGAGTAAAGCCAGCTTTCAAGTGTAGAACAGTGAGAAGCAGGCTCAAGAGCCCTGTCTGATTTTCATGCTGGGTTTTAACCCGTGGAAAAAGGAATATCCTCATGGTGAGTATAGCAAGGTACAATGGACCCCAAAAGAAAAAAGGAATACTGACAACAACGTATTCATTCTGTGCTGGTCCCAATACATGAAGATGGGTTTTTTTCTAAAGGTTTTGGAATTGCCATTCACTTTATAATTGCAGATTTGCTGTGTGATGCCATCCATGGTGAGCACAGGAGGAGTTCAGCTGTGTGGTAGCATCTAAGCTTTGTATACAATATAAGTGTTCTGGTCTCTATCTGTTCTGTAAAAATTAGGAGGCCACCTAAGTTTTTAAATGGCTGCACCATCGTGCCAAACAGTACTGACAGGAGATGTAGTCAGTGAAAACACTTTACCAGGTGGTAAAAGAGAAAGTACAAAAGGACAGAGGGGAATCACTGAGTTCAGGATTGCCCTGTTGATTTAGAAACGGTTGTTTGTAACATTCTTCTGGTCTGAGTCTTGCTGAGTCATCCCATGAGGCTGCAGACATGGCTTGGCTTAAGTCATTTCAACAATAAGTCTCCATTACCTTGGTTTGCTTTGACTTAACCAAGCTATAGATTAAAGCACCTCTGTAGGCAGACAGGAGATAGAAGATCGTAAATTGCTGCAAAGTTTAGGTGATGGTAACTTTAAAAACAGGGATGATGCTGATGGCCACGAGGGAGCAGCAACTGCTTTCTTTGATACTTCTGAAGCCAGCAGGAATATTTGTCCATGGAGTTGCCCATGGATGCAGCACACTGAGTATGTTTCTCATCTACTTAAGTTTAAATCATCAGCAGCCAAAACAACAGTCACTGAAGAGCAGAGAGCTCAGAAGTTTTGAATGTGGAGTCAGGGTCTTCTTTAAGGCAAATTTTATTTTCAAGATCATCTCATGGATTTGCATCTCAGTGATGTCACTGCAGGGAGTCCTGGGGAAGAGGAGTGGACAGGGAGAATCTTCTTGACCTCACAGCTTACATAGTTCTCTGAGTCTGGGGTAAGAAGTAAGCTCAGATCTTGTAGGCACAGGACAAGTGGCAAGGAAAAGCAATGCTGTGGTAAGAAAGCACCAAGTGAGAGCTATGAAAGGTCAACCTGAGAGAAATGGTGCAAGTGAAATGAAAGCAAATTGTAATGGGTCTGCTAGCCATAAAAAGAGAAGCAAAAAATTGAGTCATGATTTAGTGAAGTTAGGGGTTTACTGCATATGGCAGCAACAAAATAAAGTCAAAGATTTGACCGTGAATGTGCCCTGAGGAGCCCAGCATGGTGGCAGAGGTGTGACGAGACAGAACCTGCAGCACTGAGGTGTACAGAGCAAATCGGCGAGAAACCAAAAATAATAAAAGGCAATTTTGGAAAGACTTATAATAATTAAGGGGAGGGGAGATAGCTTGGATCCAAACACCCTAAAACTCATGGATAGAGGGGAACCAAAGACCTAGAGGAGCAATCAAGACCTCGCTTAGGCAACACACAATGGAAATTTGCCCGTGGAAGAGAAGTTGTAGGGTGGGTCCCAATCAGTCAGCAAAGGATTAGGTAACGCACTCAGGGGACTAAGGCAGGGATAAAGTGATGCTAGGTGTACGGGGTTGGATTTGAGGACCCACAAGGCCCTGTCCAGCTTAATCATCTACGATTCCATGGAGACAGCAATGAAAGACCCGCATTGTCTCCCTGAGAACTAATTTTGCTAGGTATGGGCTTAGGTCACGTATTACAAATAGGTCTCTTTTATGTAGGATTTTAGTTTGGAGTTTGCAGTGATTGATGGATTCATTAAAACGTCATCACTGCAAGGGACAAGAATTTTCTGTTTAAAAATAAGTAAATGACGACAGAAACAGCAAAAGAGCCTTCTGCTTTTTTTCTGATTCTTCCTGCAGCTTAACATGCTTCAGGAGACTACTTGGTGGGAGAGAGAGGAGACAGGATAAGAAAGGATTAGTAAGGGATATCAGCATTTCACTTAGATATTTGGCTACCTGGTTGCTCCTGAATTCTACCACCCAATATCTTTCTCTTTGTTTCTATGAATGTCACGCAAGCATCATTTTGGTGCCTAATAATACTTACACTGTGATCTCCATTTGGTCTGTAAAAAGGTACTTGGCCAAATTCTCAGGTGGTTATAACTGAACTTTATTGTACAGATGTGAGCAGAGTTGCACTTGAAGATCCAGCCCACTGGATTTCTGCTTGTACAGCTGTGTTGTCTTTTTGAAGCCAAATTAGTCGGTATTGAAAGATTTTCTGCACAGAATCTGGCTGTCATCCTTGTGGCAGTATGTTTTATTTTCGAGTAGATCCCATGGGCAAAATTAATTGTAGTGCTCTACTGATGTCAGTCATGTTACCCCAAGTGTGAATTTGGCCCCATTGTTCTAAGGCTAATAGAGATTTTTTTTTTTTTTTTTTTNNTTTTTTTTTTTTTTTTTTTTTGTTTTTTTGTTTTTTTTTTTTGTTTTTTGTAATGAAAGTGGATAATAAAATATTCTCAGATTTTCATCTGGTTTTGCTTATAATAATTATCCTTTCCCGGAGCTGAGTAGTAAAGAAAATATTCATATTCTCCAATGTCTGGTATAAATTGCAGTGCTTGTTTGCTGCAGCCCAAGACGTGGGCTGAGGACAGAAACTGATGCATTTGCCCAGGTCTGTATGGACACAGAGAAGCCTTTTAAAGTTCTCCGGCCTATGTCAATGAAACACATTGATTTTCAGTGGCTTTTTGTACTTTAGAAGAAACTCTTCTGGCAGCAAATGCATCAAATGCATAACATTAAATTCCACCCTTTGTTATTAATGGAGACAAAAGATGTTCTTTTTAACAGGTTTCCATATTTTTGAAATAATATCTGTGTGGCTTACAGAATTAATACTGCAGGAGAGAGCCAGCATATTTTTGCTGACAGCTTGCACCCAATTAGGTCCGAGAAGATGTGGGATGTGATTACAGTAAAATTAGCTGAATCAGGCAGTTATTACAGGTGGTTCCTACTCCTGATCTAATAACATACCTAAGGGAAAGTGCATTTGGGACTCCACTGCTGTCATTTTGGAGAGAGAGGCTGCCTATCCCCGCCTGGCCACTGCTGGATTGCATTTGCTGTGTGTCATACCTGGTGCTCCCAAACTTGTGTTGTGTGAAGCCTTTGCTGAAATGCCAAGAATCAGAGTGGTCTGGTTGAATTATTGCATCACTCTTCAGTCCAATTCTGAGGAACATCAGTGAAAAAGTTGAGCAGATATAGGATGTGTCCTGAAATGCCATATAAGGAGTAGAAGGAATTCTACAGGGCATAGATTTATTTATAGTAAACCTTAACAGCTGGAGCTCTCCATCCCTCTCTAAACCACTGGGATGCCTCATATACTCTTGTTCACAAAACCTTGTGGTCAATTTGATATTGCAATGGATAATCACTGAGCAGGAATGCTCCTGATTTACAGAAAGGCCTTGACCTCCTGAACAAATCTTTAAAGAAATAGGTGTGAAAATGAAGCATGTGGAGCTGGTACTGCCTCTCAAGCTTAGGAATCTTTCTTTGTAGGTGCATTTGAGGCTTCATCTGGGGCAACCAACCTCCAGAGTCCACAAGAACTGCAAAGAACTGTGGATCAGGAGGAGCTCTTTCGCTCTGAGCTCAGCTTTCTCTACCCTAACACACTCCTGCAGGGTATCTGGCCCTTTGGATGTTTAATGAAGAATCAAGACCAGTTCTACATCAGCAGTGTTGAGAGTGGGAGTTATTCTTGAAAGAGGATTGCTGATATTGGATCAGCCCTAAAAGTAGTGGTGAAAGCTCTTCTATGATTATGCAATTTTCTTTTCTTTCTGTTGTGAGTAGTGGTGGAAGAAAATGCACAGAGATTGACCCTGTGCCCATATAAACAGTGTATCTGTGAAAACCATACTTCTTGATGACAGGAAAATAATATCCTGAGCAAACAGATAGGAGGTACCCTAACAAAAAGAAAACAACAAAATAGAAAAGACAAGAGGGATCTCTTAACTCCTAGTGAAGTATTTTTTTCTTTTCTTACCCCCAAAAAAGAATGAGCTAAAGTGGCTGAATCTATGTGTTTTCTGAAAGTCTGTGGGGAGTCTCTTTAAGATGGATCATTAGCCAAAAAGCTCTCTCTTGCTGGATTTGTCCTAATTTGATGTAAATGTTTAAGTACCATTTTTCCTTCAGAGTTTAGGATTTGATTTCAGATGATTTTAATGTCAAAGACAGGCTCAATTTTCCATAGAATAAATTTCTCTCTGGTGTTTATGGGAGAAATGTCAACTGGCCATAGCTGCATGGCATGCTTCATGCTGTTCCTCAGAGCTGTATCTACTGACTTCTGCTCCTCGCTGTCTAGGAACTCACTTTTTTGCCATCTGTTTATCTGTCAGACCTTCAGAGGCACTCTTTGATTTCAGTGCCACTCTGCTGGCCCATTAAAATGGCTCCATGCACAGCCTTAAAACACACAAGTGCCAAACGTGAGACAATTCCTTTTCTGTGGTAGGGAAAAGACTCTGCTGAGCCTTTAAAATTAGGTTGACAAAAAGTTAGAAAAACATGTCTGCTGTCAAAGACTGTCTCCTAGTGCTGCCTCCATGCACTGTTGTTCTCCTGAAGGATGGATCATTGTCTCCAGTTTTAACAGGAGGTGCCCTGGTACCCTTAAAAACAGTTAAAGCTGGAGCAAAGCTTTCCTAATGAAACTCAAAACCTGCTTTAGGAGGTCTCATAAAATCCTGCAGTTCAGGTCGGTTGTGGTGCTATTTGCAAGCTGGGGCACAGTTTAGTGGAAATGCAGGAAATTTACTGTAACAGGTGGAAACCAGGCAGTGCTTGGCAATCCAGCCACATTATGCTGCTGCTGAAGTCAGCACCACTCAGTAATTTGTCATTGGAGATGAACTTAAACTGCAGAAATGGAGAGTACCTTTAAGGACACTGAATATATCAGAATCAAAACCAGGGCAGATTACTAACCCACAGAAACAAATATTATCCATTTCCATCTTGATCTGGTTGAAGCCAAGTGTTACAACGTTGTGTCAAAGCCTCAAGGATTTTTGTGTCTTGTTTATAGCACTCTCTACTTTATATCAACATCTCTTGGGGACCCTCTTACCTCCTAAGGTACTAGGGAAATTCCAGACAACTAGAATTGAGCAAATATTTCGTTAATTTAGAAGGATGAAGGAGGTGACCCCTTTCTCCCAGAGTCCCCAAGGAAATACAGGCCAGTGAACCTGATGTCAGTTCTGAGGCAACTGCAAGAAAATCAGGTGCACGAAGGAGCTAACATTAAGTTCAAGAGATGGTGACATAAATGGCACCAGTCAGTACAGTTTTGATAATAAAAATGGTGGTACAAAATAATTTTAACGTGTCACTACCCAAGATGTAGCACATATTAAGTGAGTAAGTATCAGGAGGTATCAGGAGGGTATTTTTGTCAAGGTCCTGCCATGATTTGTTCTTGCCCCCAGGCTATTCATTATTGTTATCAAGGATTTGAAAGAAGAAAATAAATAAATCAACTGCTGGAAAAGTTGCAGATATGCCACAGTGGTAAATAAACAAGACGGGTCAAGCCTGCGAGACAAACTGCAACACTTGGCAAAGTGGACTCCTCTGAACATGTGTTTTAAACCAGCAAAGTGCAAGGTCATACATCTGAGAACAAAGAGTGCAGATGACAGTTTACATCCTGGAAGCAGTGACTGTGAAAGCCCTGGCCCAGGCACAGGCTGTGGGCTTTGTCAATGCATACATGAGAACAGATTTAATCCAATCTCAGACCTCCTAAAATCTGTTTGTGTTAAATCTCTATAATCAGTTGTTCTGCAGACCACTCTGTTCTCAGCCACTGTGTAGACTTCGGTGAAAATTTGCCTGCTTAGGACAATTTTTCCCCATTTTCTCACAAGCTGGAAAAAGGCAGAAGTATCTGATTTTGAACTTGAAACTTAGTTGTTTCTTCTCCCTCTGAAATGCCTTATCATCTGTAGTGAATATCCTTGAGGCTGCCAGTTATCACACAAATGACCTGACAAGAGGCCAAGTTTTAGGGCAGCTCTGCCAATTTTAAGAGAAGAAACAAGTCCATGTGGAAATCAGAGTCAAAACATTGCTAAAGATCTGCTGGATAAATGGTGATGTTTGATTGGAAAGGGTCACTCTTGCATTCTTGAAGCCCATAAACCCTTCAGGACTGAGCAGTTCATATTGTTCTTCCTTTTAGGTAAGAAAGTATTTGTCAGGTATTCAAATGCTAAATACCAGGATTAAGTTCTCTGTGCAAACTGAAGTAATTTTCCTTGTGGATGGGGATTAGGATAGCTTCTCATCCCATGACTGCTCTTGATTTTTCTACAGGTTCCCTACCTTAATGATTTCCCATTTGCATTACTAATTAATACAGGCTCCCAAGTTCTATGTGACTTCTGAAAATGCAACACGAGCTGTAAATCACTGGGGTGCTCTTGGAAAACATCCCATTGAGTCATCACTGAGCAGGTAAGCTGCCAAAAATGAGCATCAGCCAGCCCCACAGGTGAGGATGTACGACAGGTATATCAGTCAGAGGGATTTCCTTACGCTCTGGGACTCCTCCAGAAGCACATTAACCACAGGAGAAGCTGCAACGCTGCACTGGTGACGATCCAGCCACTTCCATGGAGGTTCTTGCTTGTTGGTACAAACACTGGAAAGATGTATTGTTGAGCTCTAGAAAGAGGCAGTGCACACACACTTGAGTTCCTCTCACTAGGAATGCTCCAAGTTTGTTTTTATCTGTTTTATTCATATGATTGAAGGTAAAGCAGACACCCACTCCCCGTACCCAGAGCTGGGCTGCAGTCTTTGCATTATCCACTGTAACTGCCATCATTTCCTCTCTGGAAAAGGCTTGTGGCTGGTGATTCACAGCCTTTGCCAAACCATCCTTGTTAAAAGATTCATGTCTTTGCAACACTGGTGAATAGCATCCCTTTTCTGAGCTTTTTGGTGAAGCTGGGTTCCCTCTGTAGCCCTAATGCTCCACATCCCTGCTGTACCCTTCCTTGCTTTCTGTGAACTACAGTCTGTCCTTCCTTCTGGCCTGATCAGCATAAGTCAGCTCAGACTTGAATAAAAACTCAGCATTTTTACTGGAGGGACCTCCGAGTTCAACCAAACCTCTCGTAGCTCCTGTGTGTGGCAGCAAAGTAAGGACAGAGGCACAAGCTCGCAGAGCAGTCCTGCTTAGATAGCTCAGCATCAGAGCCAAATGCTTATCGTTTGTGAAGGTGACACATCCCTTTTTGCTTGGTTGGTAGTTTTCTTTCTGTTTTGGTGTGTTTGGATTAATGTCAGGGGCTCTGTCAGAAGGGGGCTTGTCACAGAGCCTGACTGCTCCTGCCTCTTCCTCATTCTTCCAATTGCAGCCTTCTAGGAGATCCAAACTGTCCTCTTCTACGCTGTGTCCAAGAACTAGAAGTGAATGGGGCTTTTTAATCAAAATGCCTCAATGTGTTCATTTCTCAAGCAAGTGGATTTGGCTTTCTAACGAAAGATTGTGCTTGGAGAGCCCTCCCTGCATGGACTTTTTCTTTTACTGTCTTCCAAGCAGATTTGCCCTGCTACGACTCTTGTCTTGCAAAGGCAGGAAGGCTCCTGGATTTCCTGTCTTTACCCAATGAACATCACTTAGCATCCAGCCAGAAGGCTTGGTCAGGATGAAAACAATATTGAATTTTTCAGGTCTCATTTATTTAAGAGAGTAAAATGTCTTTCTTCTCAAAGTGCTTCTCTTTAGCTTTCATTTCCTGTGCACAGAGTAGCTTTGTCTCGAGTACAATAATTAAGTTGTTGACCTTCCTTAGAGGTCAAACGTAGCTTCCCTTTAGAGAAAGATAAAAACAAGCAATAATAGATACTTTGACTGGTTTAAGATACTTGGTCTGCGTATCTGTGATGTTGCTGTAATTTCTGCTGGATATTTTTCTCAAGATAATTCAGGGTGACATGCTGTTGATCCATTTATTTGGGTAGGAACACAGTATTTACTGGAGTTGCATTTTCCCCATTCTTTAGGAGAAAAAAATTCCATTGTAACTTAATCAAAGAGCATGAGGTAGCACGCATGTGGTCTAATGAGAATGTTTCATGGGATCTTTAAATGGCATTTTTAGTCTATATTAATGATTTTTTTCCCTAATCATCTGAGAATATTTTTTCAAGACCAAAAATAAGAATGGAGAAGCCCAGACATGTTCATGCATTATACAAGGCAAATTTCCATTCTTTTCATACTGCTCTTTTTTTTATTTGTTTGTTTGTCAATGCTTACATTCTCCTCCTTTTAAAATTGCACATTTCTAATTTTTACAGTTTTCTTTGATTCTTGTTTACTTGTTTTTAAATATGACTGCTAGTTTATATTAATGTTCTGAATAGGCTGATGTTACATTCCATATGGGATATGAGGTGATGCCAGCAATTCAATTCCCAGGAGCTGTGCCTGTGTGCCTAAGTGAGGCACTGGGATCATCCGATCAGTCTGAATAAGTATTAGCAGCAAGTTTGACTTCTTTTGTATAGAAATGTGAGCTCCTGTCCATGGCATGGAAGCTGGGGGGTTGGATTATGCTTTACAAACTGGGCAAGAAATAGAAATGATCCCAGGTGGAAGAAATCCATGAATTCCAGTGATAGGAGGCTCTGTTGTTCATTTGTACAAATGGCAATAGATGCTGGAATTGTACAGCATGTGGGAGGGAGGAAAAGCAGACAGGCATCCACCCCCACTACTAGAATAGGATGGGGCACCCTTCATACTTTTGAATTATGAATCCTTTTATTCTAAACCCTCACATTCCCTGTACCCTTCTTATTCCTTCCAGAAGCCTTCTTTGGACTTTTAGATTTCTTTTTCTGGTGCAGGCAGTAGAATGAAGTCTGAAAGTGCAAGGTGTAGAGCCATAAAGAAGGCCAAATGTACATGTACTCTTGGAAGCAAGGGAACTAACTCCCATCACAGACGAGACCAAAGCTCACTCCATTCCTTGCTGTTGTTCCACTTCATAGCTATTAATACATGAGCAATCCCCTCCTCGTTCACCAAAAGCCTTAAATTCATCACACTGTCCCATCGTGGTAAATTAAAGTCAAATATGCCTTAATGACAGAGGGGTTAAGTGGAAAAAGTCAGGCCTAAGCAAAGCATCTTTTTTGTTTCAGCAGCAAAAGAGCAAAGCTGGTATCTAATTTTGGACCCCAGGGAAAAGCCTCGATACTGAAGTGGTCAGCACTACGTACAAACTCAGTGAGAGCCTGGTATTCCCCACTGCCAGCAGTCATTCAGACTTGTGTGGGCACCCCTCAAAACCCCTAAGTAGAAGCTATGGTTGCAGTTCTTTCAGCCATTTTAGGGCTTTGTAGGTAAATGTGGTCCAGCGGCATCAAAAGGCAGTTCTGTTTCTAATAAAGATTAAAAAATATTTTTGAATGACCCTCCTTGTTCCTTACTATTATACGGTATTAAAATATAAGAGCGCAGCCAAGGAGAATAGAAAACAAAGAGAAAAGCCTTTTAAAAAAATTCCACATTTTTATATCCTTTCCCTACTAACCCACCACAGAATTCAAGGGTGGGGGATTCGAGGGCTGAAAGAATCTTCATATGGTGCCAAAAATTCCCCACAGATCTCTCCGGTCCCTCAGCATTTGGCTATTTAAAGCAAACACATTGTGTTTTAGATGCTAGCTTAGATCCATTTTCCATATGAGGAGGTGGGATGTAATTAATTAGCTGTTCTTTTGATTTCTAAGTATCACATGTACATTTCATAAGGGCATGTACTTTTGACAGAGGCTGGAAAAAGGAAATAAAATACAAGTTGCACCAGTTAAGTCTTCTGAGTACAAATGATGGATCAGCAGGGGATTATCATGTGTATTTTATTGCTACCAATGCTGATTGAGCCACATGAGTGTTAATACAAACCTAGGGGGAAAAAAATCTGGATGAAATCACAGTAACAGAGTTTAAAGTGTTTATTTTAGTCACAATTGCACTGTTTTTACATAATTTCTTTGATCTGTGGGTTGAAAAGAGGCAAAGCCAGTAGTCCACAGTAGAAGTAACCAAAGATAAACTTCTCTGTACAGTTTAAGAAAATGAAGTCCATAGTCAGAGATACACACACGAACATACAGAGCAGGGAGGTGAAACCAGGCTTCAGCATGCCAAAAACTACAATTCATTGCCATTTCAGCTAATGGAGTCCCTTTTCTGGATTTCTGCTTTTACTTCAACCTTTATGTGGACCATGTACCAGAAAAAATCCAATGTAACAAAGTGGTCATGAAAAAAGAGGGAAAAACCTTTACACCTCCCATCCAGCATGAAAAAATAAATAATAAATCTGCAAAACTGGAACAGACAGCTAACTCCTCCAGGATCTTCGTCAGCAGAGAGGTCCAGCTGCTCTTGCTCCATGACCCTATTGGCCACAGATGGTCTTGGAGACCCCTCAGAGGGTCACCTCCAGACAGGGAGCCAAATTCACCATGACAACAGCAATTTGGTGTCTGTGGTGACTTAACAAAACAACCAAAATGCCTCTTTCTTGAAGAAGCAGCCAAGTCCTCTGTGTCTGCTCTCCTACCAGGACTGAATTTGCTCATCAACCTTCAGACCTAGGGAGCTGCAGCACCAAAGCAACTGGCCTGTGACCTCTTAGGTCAGGGGATGAACCAGAATAAACAAGCCCCATAGTCCCATTTATCTCTCTCTTTTATTTTTTGCCTCTTTATTTTGTTTTCTAAAGCTAAGGAGCATCCCCTGACTGAAATGCTTGAAGACTGAGGACATAATGATACTCTTTAATTGCACAAGTCCTTTGTTATCTTTATCTCTACCCAGAGAAGAGGAGGTTTGTAGAGGAGCTATGGCCTTTATGTGAGATCTGCTGATGTAGCTGGGAAAACAGACTCTGTTGCACAAGTCCTTTCTCTTGGAAGTGCTCTCTTCTACTGGAAGTCCAAACATGTTTAGGGCATTCAGTGGGTCCCTCCCTGTAGATTTGGTGAAAAGGTCTGGGCATTATTTTGTGGCTGTTCTTTTCTTTACTGTTTTGCTTGGGTGCAGTTTTCCAAAGTGATGCCTGGAGGGATCCATGCAGGCTGATTCTCCCAGAGCCCTCTCTGTAAGAGCAGAGGAAAAGGCAGGTTCCTTTGTGGGGCGTTTCAGAGCCAGAGCCTAGCACAGCTGCACCAAAATGCTGAGCAATTCCCCTCTTGCAGAGCTCCAGGGGGGCCCAGGCAGGCTGAGAGAGGCCCATTTGAACCCTCCCATCGGTCCACTGTCCCATGTACTGCTGGTCTGTGAATGAATGGTATTGCAAAAGTGAGTCACACTGCAGTGACAAATGTTTCAAAAACGAAGCTATAAAATTCTTGATTCGGTTATTAACTTTAAACGAATTGTTTAGGTTGTTTCCTTCCACACACCCTACCCCCATTAACTTATTCTTGAGGGGAATGTATTTATGGAGCCATGTGCTTCTCACATGGTTGAGGCTAAAAATAGCTTTAGAAACTCATTCCAGCTAAAACTTAATTTAAAATCCAGTTTGTCAGCCTAACACATTGGTCTTTTAGCCTGGTTTCTTTATTTGTAATGATAGCCTTGACCAGTCTTTTGAGGGCTGATTATTTCTGGATTTCCTACACTGTTCCTCTATTCAATAATATATAAATAAACACATTCCTGAGCCTAAGGAAACCCCCAAATTACATACAAAAATTATTTTCTCTGTATGGCCTGGACTTCCACTTGGGCAACAAGCAAACTTACTCTCATAAATACACATGTGGACTGTGGAAACAGGCAGCATCAGCCCGAGTTTCTTGCTTGGTTGGGATTTTGGGGGGAGAGAGAGGCTTATCAATCACTGCAAGTATATTGTCTAAGTACTGAACTGTTTTTCCCATGTTCTTTTTGTCAGTGATCAGCAAATCAGATGCTTCAAAATGTCTGAACCCTCATGGGTCAAATCCTTCTTCTGTTTATTTCAATATGAGTTTTGTCACTCATTTTAAAGCAGAGACTGTAGCCCATAATAGACAATTATGCAATTCCTGGATGAAAGGGATGTTTTCTCCTTGCCCTAGATAATTAAGTCCAATGCAGAATCTTTCCATTCCCATCACTAGTTGTTTTTTTTAATTGGTCTTGAGATGACCGTGTCCTGAGCTCCAAGGGTTGAAATCCTTTAGAAAGGAGATTTTCAGCCTGCAGTTTATGAATCTGTGGGGCAGCATCAGGCAGCTGAGGAAAGCAAAAGGCTCAGGAACTGCCCAGGGGTCCCTGTGAAACAAATGCAGCATTCCCCATTAAAAACCAGATGGAATGCCACTGATTTTGTTAATATTGTGCTATACAGGGGAGAGATTTTGGTCACATAAGAATGATTAGATTTGCAGAGAAATCTGTTGTTCTTCTGGTTTCAACACTTTTCTGTCTGAATCCCACTACTCATTTGTACAGTGCTAGGCATTATTTATTTAAAAGCGTGGTTCTTTTTGCTTCCAGAAATCATGTTGATTAATGATGCTGCATTCTCTCTATCCAATAGGATGGAAGAGGACATTTTCCTTTGTGCAAACCAGTTGCTTTTTTATTTACTAGACCTTTTTCAGTCCACCTGTATGTCTGCTCACTTCATTCCTTTTGGTCTAGGTCCCTCTTCACATGGAAAAGTTCCTATTTTCCTTCAGCTTTGTTTAGCTTTGTCAGTTTTGGGTTACCTGCTAAATTTAGCAATCACTCCTTAGGTTTATATATACATATATATGTGTATGTATAATAATATTTACTGTTTAAATAATTTTCAGTCGGTGGCAGAATTTAGCCTTTTCAGCCCTGACTGTTCAGTTCATTTCATCAGCTCTAGCAGGAGTCTTTCTGCAAGGCCAGGTAAGCTTTGCCTGGTGTTTTGATGAAACAATCAGAGAATGTCAGTGGACTGGAGAGGTATCAAATCTTTTCATTTCATTCTTGCAAGTCCTCTGTTTCTTTAAGGATTGTATCAACTATTTGACTTGATACTGGTTTCTACAATAAGTAGATGCCATTGCAGATACAACCACTGCTCTACTCAAACCAGAGCTGTTTGTGGTCCTACTGCTTCCGAGAGGATTGCCATGTGTTTCCTAGAGACAGAATTAAAGCTGCCATACTTAACACATTTGTAAAGATACTGTAGGTTTGATCACCACAAGAAGGAGACAAACCAGAGCAATTTAAACATTTACAGAGTCATTTTCCCCCCAAGATGGTGTCCAGTTTAAATCAGCTTATCAGGCAGTCATATAACATGTGAGTGTGCTTGGGATTCTTGAGGCAGGCTTCAGCACCTTTAACCATTGCTATTTTTGTTATCTAATGAATCTGCACTTGAATTTCACACACATCCAATTGATCTCTTCAGACCTAATGTCTCTAATTGCATTATTAAGCAGGAATGACCATGCCTTCCAGTCCTTTTATACCCTGTATCTTGTTTACACATACATTCTCCATCTATTTCAGTCGGGGAGTATGGGATTTTTTAGTTGAAACTGTTAAATCAGTGAAAGCCCTAACAAAAGTGAGACGAACAGTGAAGGGTGCTTCATACTGGTATCAATTATTCCTGCAGATTGGAACACACTTTGTTTGCATCATCCCTGCCTTAAGGGAGGGGGCAGTTGCACCCCATTCATACCAGTTTTAAACTGGAAGAGTTAAACTGATGTGAAAGCCCTGTGTACTTTAGCCTCGAGGAACAATTGGGAGTTAAAAGGGCAGAAATCAGATTTCAAGCATCTAGGTAAATGCATGCTAAAACCTAGCATTTCACATGAAATTATTTCTTAATGGCATTTTAATGTGGTTGGAAGGGGCACAATACTCGCTACAAAAGGCAGGAAATTCAGAGTTAGCACCTGTGCCCCATCACCTTCTGTGTGCTGGAACTGCTGCTCTTTGACACGTTACGGGTTTGGCTGCCTCTCAGTTGTCTACACAGTCCAGTTTCTGCAGCCTCCTCTGACAGGGGTGGCCTCCAAACTCTGGGTGCTCTGCAACAGCAAATGTCACCATGGGTGACACTCCCAAATGCAGCTTTCAGGCCTCTTTGAAGCTGGAGTGCTCAGAGCTGAGGAGCTGCGAGTTAAACTCTGCTGCTACCGGTGTTTGCCGTCTGCTTTGGAGCCCCTTCTACTTCATTATTTCCTCTATACGTGTCATCATTAGCAATGACAGTTAAAAAACATCCCCCTAAATTCAGTACACTCAAGTAGCTTGAAGGTTGAAGGCTTTAAGAACAAAAAAAGTGATTGTGAGGTTCATGGTGAGAGCAGAACAGCAGGTAACAGTCCAGGCTCTAACTACCACAGCCCCGCAGAGATTAAATACACAGCCAAAAGCTTAAGTGTGGCCCAAACTCGGCACAGCTCCAGGGGATTAGAGGCAGGTAAGTATGTGAGGACAAACTCTGGCTTGATGCTTGGCAGGGACAGGGGTTTGGTAACCCAGGCCGTCGCCACATCCACGAAAATCAAAGGACAGCAAACAGGAGACAAAGTTCTGTTCTCTCTGAAAGAAAGAGCTGCCAAAATGTTCACGTCAGGGATTTTTTTCTCTTCCTTTGGGCAGGCAGAGCAGGGTTGCAGCCGAGCAGCTCAGGACCTCGCCCGCACCCAGGGACCAAAACAGAAAGTGCAAAGATGGGCACTTGTTTAGGGGAGCTCTGTAAACACAACCCCTGCACACAAACTGTTAAGTATATTCAGGATTTGGAGTTTTTGCATCTCGTTATGTCCTTTAATGAAACTACTGGCAATGAGGTAGTCATTTTTTTTCTTTTGTTTGAATTTCTAAAAAGCATAATTTCAGCAATTTTTTGCTGTTGTTACACACACACACGAATTGCTTTAGGCAGGAAGAAATTGCTTTAGACAGGAAGAATTTTCTAAACTGAGTTAGACTTGAATCAAATAATTGAAAACCTATTTTTAAAAAGCACTGTGGTACTTCGCATTCTTAAAATAAATTCTTGTATTCCCAATTGTTTTCCAGTAAACTTTCATCAGTCTGTTTAAAGTTCTGCAAGTGTGAATATTCATATTTCAAACATCTGGCTTGAAAATCGAGCATTTCAGAAGTACTATGTCCCCCCTTACAACAGAATTGTCTGTAAAACTTCAGCAACGACCAGGTCGTTTCTTCACCAAGGGCCTGGTTCTGCCTTATTCACACAAATAGGCTTTTTTTTTTCCCCATTGACCAGAATGGGAGCAGAATCCATCCTGAAATAGTAGCCCCCCTGGTTTAATCCATGACAAGAGACAAACAAATAGACCCTTTGAAATGAGTTTCATCTATTGTGTCCCATTTGTTCTCTGAAGCAGGTGTCAATTGGATCTTTTCCTGTCTGTCTGTGCTTGAAAAACAACATGTTGTAGTTAAACCCACTTGTAAATTGTAGTATTTTACAGAAGAACTCCCCCAAGAATCTACTAAAAAGCTACTTGAGTTTAAGAACCAGATGTCAAAAAAGGGTTAATTTGCTTTCCCGGCCTCCTTCTCTCCATTTCTCGTTCTGTTTCAAGTGGTTTCTTGTTTAAAAAAGATCTCTCTACTTATATGTCTCATACTGTATGTGTCTCCATATACAGTAAAAAGATTCTTCATGCACAGGGTCTGATCCTGCCTGTGCTGAAGTTCATTTATTTGTAAATCATGGAAAAGAATTTCCTTTTATAGTGGGCCCAGCCACAAATTTCCTATTTTCTTGAGCCAACAATCTTATCAACCACCTGCTTTGTGGATCTAGGGCTAGAAACTGCCTCAGAGTTTTTAATCTTGTGAAAAGGCGACTCTGGAACTAAACCTGCAAGAAGCTGACCCAACTGCCCTGCCAACTGGTCAGGTTTTCTGGTTGGCTATCCAGAAAAAATCACCAGCAGCTTCAACAGCAAGAATAAGCCCACACATCTCACATTTTGAAAGAATGACATTATGTATAAGGAAATGCACTGGAAATGTATAAACTGTTACGTGATATAGCTGCATAAAATTAACAACGTTATAAAGGCTTGATCAGAGGGGGCTGTGCTGCTTACAGTGACGTGTGCCCCTTTATGGTACCAGTCTTTCCAAACCCTCCCACGAGGATTTGTGTAGGATTGCACCACCTCCTGAAGCCAATTCCAACTGCACAAGAATGTTACTAATAAATAGAGAAGAAAAATCTTAGCTGTTCTTTAGCAGCAAGTAACTGTCTCGGGCAGCAAGGTGGAGCTCCAGGTATTGCTTTTGCCATGCTGTTTTGTTTCACACTTGCTGTTGTCTCCAGGGTACTAGAGGAGTGAAAATCTTCTACAGACAGGCCAGCTGCCTTGAATGAACACGTACTTTGATCTTCAGTGATTTCCTCAGTTGCAGGTACCAAAGTGCTGCACATTCAAACCATTCTCCCTCCGTCTCTCCCTCTCTCTGAGTGCTGAGCATGGCGATAAAGCCACCACAGCTGTGTAGAGAGGAGCCTCCAGCCAACCCAGACCTGTGCCTCCAGCCAACCACAGCACTTTGCCCAAAACCTCTGCTTCTGGCAGGACCAGGAGAGATGTTTGAGTGATTTCCCCAGAGCCTGGTGAGTGTCTGTGCTCCCTGCCTGGTATTTACTGGCATGCACCAGTCAGGTTTCTGCAAAGGCTCTCCGGGCACCTTTCTGCAGCTTCCCTCTGTGCTCTGACCACCTCATTCAGACCCACTCACACTTCCACCATTCCACCGTGGACAGTAGGTGAAGTTGTTGCTATCCAAACTGCACCTGAGAGTACCAGCAATGTGCACATTTGTTTGCCAGACACCACACTGGAAGCTGGGTAGCAGAGAATGGTTTTCCTAGAATTAAATGCTTTCGATGAGAGATCCCAGATTCTGTTTTCTTTCTCCATTGCCTTATTTGACATAAAGTCATGCTCCTTTAAAGGCATGTTTCCAGTTATTCCTGCCCTCTCCTAGCTGGGACATTCCCCAGGGAGTCCCTCACTATTTGGTGTTGTGATTATTATTGTAGCTACTGGGGTATCGCAGACATGGGCACTGCTATGAGAAACACTGCACCAAGGGAGGACACAAAAAACAGCCTGTACTTCTGGAAGGAGCATCTAATCCAACTGCCCATCCTTAGTCCAGGAGAAATTAATCTGATACCTCAGCAACTGAATAAAAAGCAGTAAACACATTTGCTGGTTTAAATGATTTCTTCACCTGCTGTAGTAACTCCGAGCCTATTCTCGCTGTTTCCTTACAGCCAATTGCTTTTGCTGAGCACGTTGTCACAATCCCTACAGAACAAAGATTTACTTCCCACAAGAGCTTTTTCCCTGCATTTCAGAAAAATTTATGTTTTAAAAAACCTGTTACAGATCATTCAGATGTCTCTGCAAGGAATACAGATTTTGTCATCAGGCTCAGATTTGGGGTACCAATGGCACTCAGAGAAAGAGGCAAATGGCAGGGAAAGAACCTGCCCTCACTCTCCATGTTTCTGCCACCTTTGTTGAACAAATGACAGGATTGCGCCATTTTTCCTCCTATGTCAGCTTTGGCGTGCAGTGTTTATCTGGAAACATTTGCTTAATAGAAGAGAATATTTATCATTAGTACTATTTGGTTCCTATGCACTGGCTCAAAATTGAGCAGAGAAACTTCCGTGTAAATTCAACACTTGAGTATTCACTTACTGGAGTATTAGAATATGCAGGTTTCAAAACCAAATGTTTCACTGATGTGGCATAATTTTGACTTGACAAAGCACTGCACAAAGATATTAGGAAATACAAAGTGTTGGCTATCAAGCAGAGGAACTGACTGAGCAAAACCAATAAAATAATCCCGTTTCCAGGAGGTATAACCAGACTAGGCGGATCCTTACCTATGCCAGTGCAGCAACTCACTAACAGGAGTTAGTCACTTTGCACAGGCTGTGCTACAGCTGTGTTGAAACACCCAGGTGAAGCCTGGTGACACTTAATACCTGAAGCCATCAAGAAATGAGCTCTATTTTCTCCCCGTCTGGGAACGAAGGCCTTCCTGCAATGGAGACAGCTGAACTCTTCTTTTAGGAGACAGGCCTTCATCTCACCCACCATTACAGGATTCACTGTGAAATCCTCCTTTTCCTTTCCTGCTGCAGAGCTGTCCTTCACCCTCAACTGGCCTTCTGGTTCTTTTTATTATTATTATTTTACGTTTCTGATCTCCAGAGAAAGCAGTCTTGGGAAAAAGCCAATTGCAAGCCAATAATGTGATATTTTCCCTGCGGAAGTGAGGGGTTGAAAACCATAGGTGCAGAAGGTGTGAATCGCTCTGTTTATCTCTATTTCTTTCTTTTTTTTAACTCTCAAAAACACTGGCTGATACACTGATCAACATAGGACAAGGTCTGTCAGAAGCCATCAGGAAATTCAAGCCTCAGTCAAACAACAACTTAGGGTAATTTACAGCTTTTTCAGCCATCAGCTGTGCCAGGATCACCTCCTTCCTCTGTTCTTAGCTCCCACCAGACCTGTTTGGGTACTGCGGTGCAGCCACAGACAGCCTGCGTACGCTCAGGGTGAGCTGCCGCGTTACTTGTTATTTTATGTAGTAATTTGAATTTAGCGATACATTCGGCTGAGTCAGGTTAGTGGATAAGCCAATCCAATGGCTCACTGCTGCCTCCCTGCTCTGGGCCAGGGGGCCAGCTCTGCCACATGGCTGGCACTGCTGCCAGAAAACCACCAGGAACCAAGGTAACTCAATCAGGAGTCAGATTCTTTACTCCGTTTGTAGCACTCGGCTCCACTACACCAACTCTGGCACTTCTGCAGTGCTAAAACTCTCTTCAAAGGAAAAGCGTTTGCTGGTTTCACTGTATTTCTCCAAAGAGGCAAAAATTGCCTTGTGGCAAGCTGTTGTGAAAGTCAGCAGAATTTAGAGTCTTTGGGCACTTCTGAAAAACCTTGCCGGCATGCTGGTTCCCACAGTCCCGTACTGCCACAGCTTGGCAAATGCTCCAGTGCAGTTGCACATGATCAGTACAAAAATGTGCAGCATATTGAAAAGTGAAAATGTGGCAGAGTGTAAAATAAACGGAATTTGGTATTAAAAAACCCAACCTAACAATTGGGAAACTGGGCTGGACTGTTTTCTCCGTTTTCTCCATTTCCAAATTCCATAATTCAGACTTGTTATACATCTCCGGATTGGCTTCAAGTTTTAATAAAGTGGCTGCTGAATTTCCAGCCTGTCACACAGGCACTGCAGAGTTCAGAAATCTTGACCCCAGCTGGTGGCAAAATATGTAGACGGGAAGGAAAGCACCGGTCTAGGAGAAGCAGGAAAATGGAGAATTCTGAGCTAATCAGTTCTTTTAAAAAGAGGGTGGTTACTATTCAAGTAGTAATTTATTGAGATAAAGGAACCATGAGTCACAGAGAGACTTAGGTTGCCTGCAGGGGAGTGTTACTCTTTCTTCTTTCCTCTTTTTTTTTTTTAAGAGAAGACCCTTGTGTGTGCATTTGCAGCTTATAGCTAAGAGGTTGGAGCTAGAAGCTAATCAGCCATTCTGTCTCCTATCTGCTGATCTGCTGGCGTTGGGGGAAGGGGAATGTGGGCAAACAGGCATTAAATTCCACCGGCAGGCGACGGGAAGGTATTCCTTGATAAGCAGCATCCAAGATGATGAGCCGTAAAGCAAAGCCCCTGTGAGGAAGCAGGGGAAGAGGTAGGGAAAGCTTTAACCATCTGTCTCAGCCCAGCCTTGCTCAATGCTTGCCAGAGCAGAGGTCACCACCAACAATAATAACCCTGGAGAAGCCAGACGTATGCTTTCCATTCACCAATAATCTACAAAGCGTCTTAGGGTGAAATCCTGGCTCCTCTGAAGTCAATGGGAGCTTTGCCAACGACTTCAGTGGAGCCAGGTTTTTATCCCTGATAAATTTAAAGCAACCCCCAGGCTTAAAGATGAAACGACGGCATCCTGGGAGTGGGTGCAGGCTGAGGACCAGCAATGCTGCTCTGAAAAGCTGTCAGATCTTACAGACAGGATGCCTCCACAATCCTGGAGCAATACCAGGATGGACAGTAAAGGGCTGAAGTGGGCAATCAGGTAAACACCAATAATTTTTAACTGCTGGGACTACTTCAGTATAGGACCCCAGTGAGTCTTGATACTGTGACATAAAACTCAGTGGTCCTTCTCAGTTCTGAGATAAAGCATATAAAGTGAGTTACGTTGGTTTATATTAAATCATACTAATTTTTTTTCTCTCCCTTCCTTAGCCAGTGATTCTCACGTTGGCCTTGAAGGTTGTCACCTGGTGGCACTCATCCAAAGTGGGGATTTTTCACACTTGACCAGGTACAATCAATGAAATGGACTGAAATGTTCATTTCAGTCACTAGGACCACCCAGCCTTTGCAATGTACTGTGTCTCAGTTAGGCAATACTTCATTTTTCAGGACTCAACACCAAGTGTAGGTGCCTGCACAGTGATGAAGAGGGGCTGGCCCAGGGCAGTGTGGTGGGCAGCATGTGGGGTGGTAAGCTGTGATGGCCACAGCAGGAGACAGGAGCACCACCATCAGGACATGCCAGTCGGGACATCACAAATTCAGCCCTGGACAGAGTTTCTTGGCCTGGAGCACTGAAGGTGGCACTGAAGTGGCATTTTTGTTGGCAGGCTGGTGTAAGGGAGAGCATGGACCTTTCATCTGGCAGTGTCACAGCTGCAGCCAACAGGCCCCGAAACACCTCCCAGGAGAGTGTCCTCACCACGCGGTGGAGGCTGCAACATGGACAACCACAACCTGCTCCTGAAGCTGTGAGGAACATGCGAGGTGTGGGAGAGGCAGGACATCAGAGGTGCTCCCACTGCTTACTGACTGCCCTCACATGAGCTGAGCTACACCACCTGACTGGGCACTGTGGTGGTCATCAAAGAGCTTGAGCTCAGGGCATTTTCCCTGGCACTGGTGAGGAGCTGGGAGCGCACAGGAGCTGAGTCTGCCTTTATCACTGAAGGGAAGAGAAATATCACTGAAGGGAAGCAAGGTAAAAGCTGGAAGTGGAGGGGTGAGATGTGAGCCGTGAACCTTCACAGGGAAGGAGCTATCACAGGAACATATCTCTCTTACCCCAGCACCACTGTCAGACCCACTTGGTGATCCACCTCCCTGCTGAGTGCCCATAACCATATCCCAGGAGCAGCAATCCCCTCAGGCTATCGATGGATCTCCTCCTCCTGGAGAACCCTGACTTCATTTTCCAGGGACTAAATGGTGGCTGGTCGAGCAAGTGTCCACCCAGCTGGGAAGAGAGAACTTTCCCCTTTGCTTTTAAATCCATCTCCCCTACAGGTCATGATTCAGCCGTCTGGATTCATTGGTGAAGTCATGTGCTGATTGGACAGTGTTTGTGACTTTAAACGGGCATCTCCAGAGCACATGTGCACATTCCTGCCTGGCTGCCCCAGACAGCCACACAGGGAGCAGTGCCATACCCAAGTGCCAACTTTTTCCAGTGGGAAGAGGCTCTGGTTCCTCACTGCCTTCCGCTCGCAGCTGAGAGCAGCACTGCTCTGTCCCTCCCTAGCTTTGCACAACAGCTCAATGCATTACTGTGCCACGAGGAGATGCACACCAGTACGGGCCCATCTCATCTGGATTAAAGATGTCTTTTGGTTCAGTTTCATAAGGCAAGGGAGAACTTGCATTACCCAGAGCTCGGCGGCAGACCCATGTGTGTGTTTTTCACCAGACCGTCACTCAGACTGTTTCGCATTACGAGCCTTCAGTCTTCCTCTGGCTGTCGATTTGTACTATTAAGCTCTGAAATACAGAACTCATGTGGCCAAGTTTCCACTTTTCTTCAACAGCCAGGATGCACTGACAGCCACTAGGTATGGCCAGACTGGCAGACCTGGAGGGCACTTGTGCCTCTTGGCTGCCAAGCCTGCCTCCTGTAGCTGCCCTGCTTCTGCTCGCTGCCACCAGGATCACAGCAACGGTGGCAGGAGGAGAGCCCAGGCCGAGCGATGACAGCTGAAGTACATCAGTGTTTTTATCGTCTCAATATTTTGATTAGCCCAAGGAATGTTTGGGTTAAAAAAAAAAAAGGCACCACATTTTTTAAAAGCCATGTGACGGTCCCACAGGCTGTTATGACTTTATGCTGCATCAATAGCTCCAAATGATCCCCCGTGTCACTGAGAGCATCGGTGCCATACTGGGTATTTTTCAACAAGTGATTTCACAGGATGGGACTTGCACCTCTGACGCGCTCAGGGCAGACCCACGGGAGTCCCTACCCTGCACAATCATCTGTGCTGACCATTCCTAGTGCAGTGCTAACATGGAACATGTTTGTGGACTTAAAAATCCTTAAATCTGAAGGTTTGGGGTTTGTGGCTTTTGGTCATATCTTTAATGATACCCCAGTGCAATTATTTCAAACATATTCTAGCCTGATTCCTGCGCAATCACTGACAGTGGTTATCACTGGATGGCTACGAGACATCATTCTGACTCATTCACGATCACAGCCTTCAGATGCACCAAGACCTGCAAAAAACCTCCCATGAGCTCTGATTCCCCTCATGCCCCAAATGTGCCAGTTTTCCAGGTCGGGTGCACTGTGAGCTAAGGCTCCTATGATGTGCCTCGGTCCCACCTGGCACTGCACACTGGAAGAACATCTCACCCTTACCTTGCAGGAACCCTGTGGAGGACACCAGTCTCCAGGTGAAAATGTTTTGGATTGGGGGATACTTTTTCCCCAATCTGCCCATTTAGACATTTTAGACCAGTTCAGCCACCCAGCTGTCACACACTCACAGACTCTTTGTATCCTCATTCTTACACGTAACATTCCCAATTGTGTAAGAACAACAACAAAGATTCCAAAACTCCCATTTTTTGTTAGGTGGCTTTATTTATGCTTCAAGTTGATGTGAGCTGTGTTTGCTCTTGTTACACTGAGCTGCACTTTGAGCACTCACAAAGCGGTCCAGCTCCCTCAGACCGGATGCTTGAGATATTGACTTACAGCAAGTGATAATCCAACCCTCGTTTTCACATATTTTCAAGTCCACATTACTTTTAAATTTGAAGGCCTCCCATCTGAGAGAGAAAGCTTTTCCCACTGTATTGACACAGTCAGCAAACGAGGAACAGTAAGGAGTGTCAAACCCCAGTGCAGTCCCACCAGGGATGCACAGACCAGCTGAAAGGGACGTGTCACTCCAGTGCAGATCCATCCCAGCCGAGCAGAGGTGGCAGTCGGGACGCAAGGTGCAGCCGTGTGCGGGATGGGGTGCGGATGCAGCAGTGGGGTGTCCTGGCAAAGCAGGGCATGCAGGAGAGCAGGTCGGCACAGGGAGGAGGGGAGCAGGGTGGGGGGGACGACACTCTAGGCTAGAGCAGGAGCTACAGAGAGGGCGAAGAAAAAGGGGGGGAAGCAAGGAGGGAGGACAGCAGGGGAGGGAGGCAGGGCAGTATAAAAGCATCCGACACGTACCTCTCCCGACACAGAGCGAGGGGGCGAGAAAGTGGGTCTGGAATCAACAGCAGCAACAGCAGCAGCAGCAGCAGCCAGGAGGAGCGGCA
>VXAD01012327.1:473867-623954 GCA_013399195.1 Dicrurus megarhynchus
TCCCCCACCACCCTCCCGCGTCCCCCGGGGCCGTCGGGGGCTGGCCGGGCAGCGCGGGGCTGGCCGGGCTGAGGGGAGCCGGCGCCGTGCACCTGCCCCGACCGCCTCCTCCTCCTCCTCACGCCTCCCGAGCCTGTCCCGACCCCGAGGGTGCCCCCGCTCGAGGCCTCTCCCCGGGCGCGCACGGGATGTCCCCCGCTCCCCTTGGCTTTACGCTGTCGGGGGCAGCGGTGGCAAAGGCAGAGCTGCTCCGGCGCCGCGGTTCGATGCCGTGCGGGAGGCGTCGGGGCGGCTCCCACGCGTGTTTCCGCAGCGGACGACGGCCGGCGCACCTGGGGAGCGTGTGGGGCAGGCGAGGGATGGAAGTAGCGGTGTCAGGCACGGCATGTCCCACCCAGGGCACCCCTTCGTGAGGGCACAGCAGTCCCCAGAGTGAGAGGGGAACAGATAGGTGTATGGTCTCGGTAAATAATGGAACAAAATGTATGGCTTCCGTTGGAAAGCGTCAAGAGACAGGCTGACACTCCTGAAATAGGCAAGAAACTTAGGGTGATCAGTGCTTGTGATGTGAAGGACAGTGCTTGTGACCCAGCCAGCCCATTCCAGTCTTTTGAAAGATTTCTTCCATGAAACTGTGTATTATGTCCGACAGAGGTAAAGGAATTTTTTTGTTCTGTTTCAGTGTTTTTGCAGGTGATTTTTTTAATTCAGTATCACATATTGCCATTCATTTTTAATGGCTGGAGACAGTGATCAAAGCTGCAGAATCACCAACATCCCCAGACGAAGCTTGTAAATCTCTGGTCAATTGCATGTGCCCTGACCAACTCTTTTCCCCTGTAATCCAAGCGGTAAAAGAAAAATCATCTGCCAAGTCACGCGATGAACTGACAGAAAAATATCTAATTATTGTCACCATAAATTTATGTAAACCTTCCCTTGTCTGGGTAAGAATCATAGCACCAGCAGAGTATAAAAGCACAAGGAAAAGTAAGAAAAGTGCCGGCTGTACTGATCACTGTATGCATGGGATCCCCAGCTGGTGGTCCACCAAACAAACCCACTAGCTACAGGAGGGAACCCAGAGCTGCAGGCTCAACATCCCAGTCACAGCCTGCAGTCAGGTCCCCCTAACTCAGAAAACCTCCTGCTGAACTTGGTGGGAGTCCTGCTTGGGAGTGCTGAGCCGTGCACTTCGGGTAAGGCCCCACCGTGCTGTCTCTGTTTTGAGCTGCAGTTTTATCACTGGCTTGACATTCCAGGATGTTTTTTTTAATATCTGCAAGATTTCTGGTAATAATGTTTTATAAATGATGCTTTCTTTCCTCGTGGGCACTGGAAATGCCTTTTAAAATGATGTTCCTTGAAAAAGTAAATTTGGAGAGGTTTTTTATGAGGTGTTTGCTATCATTAGAATAACCCTGAATTTGCCTTTTCTTGACAGGCTTGTAACATAATGAGAGAAACATCTGGGCAAGTGGGAGCTCTGGGTGATGCCATTTCCCTGAGGAGCTCCTTTTAGAGCACTGTTGTAAGGTTAGGGTGAAACAAGAGGAAAATCATCTTCAGATAATTATCCTGGATTATTATCATTGTAGTTGGCTGTCTCATGACAATCTGTAGATTGTTGACTTCAGGAACTTTTTTCTGTCCAGTGATTTTTTACAGATTACCTTAATAAACTCTGTGCCTTTAAGCACCGTGATAGCTTTAGCAGTTCATATTTTCATAATGTTTTGCCATTTGTAGAATTGAAATTTTTATATACTTCCCAACTGAATTGATTCTGCAGTTATGTATTTGAGAGACTGTGTCTGTACAAAACATTATGGGGGAAAAGGATATTGATTAGAGCAATTGGTTAAACAGATGGAAGTCTATCAATTTTTTTGGTTTTATAACTTCCAGGGATTCTACTGCTAACTGGATTCTATTGCTTTAGAAAGTTGCACTTAAGCAGGCAGATGCTTCCATTCAGAGCATCACAATATAAGATCTCAATGGGAAGTTTGCACTGGAATCTTCTGATTCTGGCAGGTTTTGGGCTGTATCATGGCATGTGCTGAAGTGAAATGCAAAATCCTGGTGCACTGCACTCCCAGGGAGAGAATCAGAGTGGGAAGCAAAACTGCACAAACTCAGACTTGTTGATATAAGCACCTAGAAATATCTCAGGGTTTTTCTGTCTTGGTAGGTCTGTGGAGAGAATTGTGAGAAGCAAGTTTGTCAATGTTGCATTTGATGAAATTTCATTTGAAGAAGTGTGGCAAATCCAGGAAAGAGTAATCTTTGCAGCAACTGTTTATAGATGTCTTTTGACATGGCAGATTTATATCAAAAGCCCCTGGCAATTATCAAAAGCGGGATATGGTCTGTTAGGACTTACACAGTCTGCACAAATGAGGTGGTCAGAATTGAGTCGTTTTTACATAAAACGGATTCAGGAAGAATCCTTAGTAATCTTAAAAAATTGTTGGACATTTAAATGGTCTAAAACACTTGTAAGCATTTGAAGTCTGATTCATTAAGGGAGGAGGAGCTTCTCTTTCTCCCATCCCTTGGTCCTTCAAATGAAGGAAGGATTTTGTAGGATAGGTTTTGATTTCTTTTGGTCTTTCAGTTGGGTTAACCCCTGCGATTAATTAGACTGACAGATGAAAGAAATATAGAAAAAAACCCTTCCATCCTAAAATTAAACAAGTTATTTTTTCCTCCCTTTTGTTTTTTCCCTTTGGTGCCCTTCCCCATGCTGTGTGTGCCTCCAGAGATTCCAGATGTCTGGGATTGTCATGTGCCACTGTGACTGGCTGTAACAGAGCAGCAGTGAGGAGGAAATCCTGATGTACTCCTGTGGTCCTCTTTGGGATGGGTGAGACACAAGCCCAGGCTCCCTTGGTTCACTGCTGCAGCAATGGTTGCTGGACCTCCGCGTGGCTGCGGTTTCTTGCTGCTGTTAGAACTGGGTTGTGGCAGGGCAGACTAACACAAAATGGGAAATCCACACTGGAGCTGTAAAATAGCTCACAGTCTTGACTTATGAGAGGGAATCAGCCTTGTGTTTCTCAATCAAATTTCATTCCCCTCCTTCCGTCTCTTCCAACGGGGAAAAAAAAAGGAGAATTGGGGAGGGGGGAGATTTTTCCTGGTGAGAATTCTACTAGGTCTAATTTAATTAGCATCCAGAAGCTGTTGCGCAGCATATTTATGAAATAAAGAAGTACAAACTTTCGTTTCTGAAGAGGAGCAAATGAAGCTGTATTAGGAGATGGAAAAAAGCAGCTTGGGTATGTTTTTATCTTTTTACATAGTTCTAAAAGGAAGGGAAGGCTTGAACATAAATTTTGGAAGACATTTTTAATACTTTACAATGCTCTCAAATCTGTGCTTTCATTCTGAGAGAAAATATTTCATCGCAAAGTTTATCCCCATCACTTCTAATTTTTCCATAGCAGGCCTTGCACACCAAGAAAAACAGTGCTCCCACACCAAGACAAATGACCTTGTAAAATGCAGTAACAGAGCCACCAACAATATATGCCATAGCACATGAAGTCAGATTCTCCACTGCGGTACTTGCAGCAGTATTACATTAGCCTGAAACTCGGTAGTTGTGCTTAAAACGGGAGCTGCGTAAGAAAACGTAATTTGAAAAGCAGCACAATGCTGTAAACAGATTTTTTCCTTCTAATCGCCCTGCTCCTGCCCTTGCCCCCCTCTTCAATAAGCGTGCAAGCAATTACAGCGTGTCGGAAACGCTCTCTGAGCCCTACCAGAAGAAACACATTCTGCTGCTTCTAAATGGTTTCACAACAGTTGCTCTCCAGGCTTTGTGAGGAGCCCTTTACAGGGCTGAGCTCGTGATTTTCTCCCAAGATCCCCAGCTCAGCGCCATGAGAAGTTTAGCAATGGTGTGCTGTCTGCTACCTTTGCTGGGGTGCATTTCAGTCTTTTCAGGGCGTGTGAGCTCTTGCTGACCCTTGTACTGCATTCAGGCAATTTGCAAAACGATCTCCAGTTGGATACGGTGGCATATTTCAGCTTTCTGGCTTCCTCAGTTAAGTAGGACTCAAGCTGTTTACTTTGGGAGTGTTTTAGACTGGGTTTTTTTAAAGCTTGTTTGAGCTCTGGAGCTTTACATTTGGTTTGCTCTAATAGGAACCGATTGTCTAAGTCCTCTTTGAAAACCTGTCGATTCCATGTTCTGCCTTCTTGTTTTCCCGACTGCCCTTAGCCTGGATAAAGTGCCAGTAAGTGGATGTACGTCGTATATTTACTATGAACACTAAATCTTTCTCTGCCTCAAGAGAAGTGTATGCATTACATGAATAGATTTCAGAGCAGGTGGCTTGTGAATTGGGCAGGCTGATTCTCTGCAGCCCAAAGTCTCTTTTGGTGAGGTGGTTCCTCGTCGCAGAGGACGCTGTTTCGTGCTTTTTGGCAGTGACAGTGAAACCTGCCTGTCCTCAGCAGGCCTTTCTATGTAGGTTCTTAACTAAAGCTCACCCTTTGGCATATGTTTCTCTGGTTATGCACTAAGATTTAGCAATGGCTCAGTCCATGTGCAGTTCATTCTCTCATCTCCCAAGGGAGGGAATTATGTGTGCTCTTTAGTGGTTTTGCTAGTGGTCTGTGGCTTGTTCCAGGATCCAGGGGGAAGGAAGGGTGATTAGCTTTACGTGTACTGCTGCTGCATGCATGGAAGCAAAGGATAAAATGGGAAACAAGGGTGAAGGACTGAGACTGCTGCACTGAGCAGAGGACCGTTTTCTGGCATCCATTGCTCCCAGGAGAGATTCTTTCACCTTTCAAACCCAGCTCCCAGAAATCTCCAGAAAGTATTAATTAAACATCTCTTCATACCTATCACTTAGATTAATTTCCTAGCAAACTAAGATCCTTGGTGGAAAAGAACTAATACACCTTCAGGGTGGGATGTGGCAAGATTTTTAGTATCTTAGACTACTGCAATAATTCAGAACAGGTATCCAAGCATTTTTTTTTTAGTTATGGCTGCAAGGAGCAATGTTAGGCAGGTATGAATGTAACTTCCTGAATTAAATTTTACCAAGATGTTTGAGTGAGGCATATTTTGCTAAACATCTCTTCAGCTCAACAGCTAACAGTTACCGTGCTGCTTCTCCCGGATCATCACTGATAAATACCTGGCATTAAATCACAAGGTGCCTCCCTATTTTGTCTCTGTGACTATAGATCAGAGCAGTTTTTTCCTAGTGCTTCATACTGAATAGTCTCTTTGAGTTATTTAGTTCTGTTTTGAACAAAATCTAGGGTTGTTTTCCAGCTCTTTATAGTATTGGGCTTTTTGTAAGAAAAAAGCAGAGCGTGTGTTGTTCTAAATTCGTTCTGGGCCATCACAGTGTGTTCATGTCCACTCCCATGGTCCTGGAGCCAAACACAAAATGCAGTGGGTTCTACAGGGAGAGGTCCAGTGACATTCCTCATTTTGCCTTTCTCTTCTCTCAGTTGATCGTTACCTGTGCTCTGGGGCTGCGTGTGAGGACAGAGGGGTTAAAGGCAAACCTGTCTACCAGGGGCTTGAGCCGTATGGCTGGATGGATGAATCAGGGTAATGCAAGGAGTGGTGGGTTTGAGACTGGCTCCTGGGAAGGTCTCGAGCTGTAGTGATTGCCCTTGGTGAGAGTAGAGAGGCCAGGCGTAGGTACACAGAGATCCTGAATGGAGCTGCATTGGTACTTTCCACTTTGTTTCATCTAACTTGGACAGCCAGCACGAGTTCTGGAGTAGCTTTTATTTTTAACTCTTTGTTGCTCATGTAGAGAAGTTTGTTCTACACAGGAGGAACACAGTTGGTCTCAGCAGCTATAACAGTGATACAACCACACTGCTCCTGACCCCTTGCTTTTACCTGATCAGCACAAAACTCTCCTTCGCTTCTCCTGCTTTGTTTGCCAGCCCTTAGGTTCAGTCACATTTCCCTGTTCTGTTCTTTCCTAATGCCAGCTGTCTGCAAAAACAGGAGGCCTAGAGCTGCAGCTCTGCTGGTGGCCTCAACAATTTCACCACCATTGTACTGTGTGGTGCTGGTCAGTGTGTACTGTGAGGACCTGCAGGTAGGTAGCTGAGCCCCAGTACTTAGAGGTTCAATACACTGAGCTGTTTGACACCTTGCTCTGCTGCGGAATTCCTTTGCCAAGGAGGCATCTGTTTAACCAGTCCAGGTTATGTTGAATGTAAATTGGGAACAGTGGTTTGAATTCATCATCGTTCTTTTGTCTCTGCTCGTATCTACTACATCTCTGTATCAGTAATCAATGCTGAATTGTTCCAAAATGGTGGAAAATACTGTCAAACAAGGGAAGAATTGTCGATAAGGTGGAAACTCCGGCTGTGTTATGTCACAGCATCTAAAAACTTCATAGAAAGTGAAGTGCAGAAGGCAGTAGTATTGATAGTGATGCAGACAATGCAGGCTTGGCCTGCCAACATAATATGTATGTTTGAAAAGCTTTCCGAAATCCTATGTGATAGAGATTGCTTCTGAAAACCCAGTCATCCCATTCCAGTGGGAAGAAAAAATCCGTTTGAAAATCTCTATGTTTTTTAAGATGCACAGATTTGTGAACATTCATGCTTAAGAATTTCTCCTTTGTTTTTGTTTATTATGTAAAAGTGCACAGAGTGCAAGCAATGCTAGGAAATTATTTTGCCATATTTTTCTTATGCTTACATTCTACATCACTTTAAAATCTTGCAATGCACTCAAATTTCAAATATATAGACAGTAAATTGAGATGTTTCCTCACACAAGCATAAACCTAAAAAATTGAAGCAATGTAGTTTTGCTTGGTGCTTACATCCCCATTTAGCAGCTTTGGCAGGCTTACCTGTCAGAGTTGGTTGCTTTATGCTCTTCTGTGTGTTTTGCCAGTCTTCCTTGCAAACAGATGTGGTAGTACCCAGTTGTGCCTCATTTGTTCTCTTCACGGTGTTGGTTAGTGCTTATTTGGCCTTTTTGTTACGAGTCTTACCTTGCTGTCTGCTTTAAGACTGCACTGCATAAAAGCCCTTTGAATTGACTGAATAATGTTCAGTTTTCAGAAAGAAGACTTTTTAAAAGTATTATTTTTCAGTGGTATCATTTATTTTTCCTTGTTTTACTTTTCAAATCTCAACCCAAGCTTATGGAGGTTGAGGTTCCAGTATTGTGGTGTAGCTTGTGAGCGATGTGCAGCGCAATGGGTCTCCAGCCTGAGTGGAGGCACTGTCACAAATGAATAATGAAGTGTAACTTTAAAGTGAAAAATACAAAGTGCTTTAGTAAAAGGCAGAAGGAAGCACTCGATGCAGTGGTTACTGTTGCACTTTAAGACCATTGTGCTTATTTTACAAGTTTTAAAGACAGTAAATGCCAGGCTAAATTCATAGTCCAAAGCATAGAGATGAATAACATTTCCAAGAAATAGCGTAGTGAGCTCATTGGTACATCAGCAGCAAGAGCAGAATGTTTCCAGTGTTGGTATTTCCATGTACTTTCAATTCGAAATACCAGAAAAAGAAAGAAAACAAAGTAAAATGTAACTTATTATTGTAATAAGGGATGGCTCGCCACAGTGGTCACTTCTGTGGCACCGTAATGCTTGGTTAGAGGAGCTGGTGTGGGCGGTACTGGTAAGCAGTTCCTTTATCCTTTTGTCCTTGTTTTTCAAGTGCTTGGAGAACTCACAGCCATGGGTCATATCTTTTTTATCCCTCTCTTCTAGCAGTCTAGCAGGATGAAAGCAGGCCTGAAGTTGTTCACCTCTAAGCCTTTAATGTATGGAGGTGCTCCTGAAGATGAGAGGGGAAAATCAGAGATGAAATCTTTCTCTCACACTCTTGGTGGAGTCAGTGCACATTGAAAGGCAGGAGGAGTTCAAACATCCCTTGGCTTTTATGCCTCTGTGCTAGATCTGCGTTCTCAGTGTGTTTAAATTGACCTTGCTCCACTGACTTCCACAAAGCAAGACAAGTCAATGATTTGTGTCAGCTGCAGAGCCAAGATCCTCTTCAATATGAATCTTTCACAGCTCAGTTTTTCTGCACAACTGATAAGCACATAGCACATCTCATTGGGACCTCCATCCACAAAGACAAGCTGGGCCCTGGCATGTGGCTTTCTTCATGTTGCATGAATTAATTTCCATCTGTTATGTTTCATTGCACTGAAAAATCCAGGACTGTTTGTTCCACAGTAGTTGTTCCTTGGGAAGATTAACATTTCCTCTTTGCCTGCATGGCTGAGGAGATCAGTTCTCGTGACAAAACCAGTGAGTTCTGTGTAAGTGTCTATAAAAACCAAATAGTGCCCCATCTGTTTCTGCCACTGGGGCTGCTCTAAGAATAGTGGATTCCTCCCCTTTTAAGGAGCAGTTACTGGGTCCATGTTGTCCATAGGACAGTTTAACTTCCCGAATGCTCCCTTCAGGCGTCTTGTCTTTGCATTCCCACTGAGTTGGGCGCTCAGGTACTGAGGTTGGGCACTCATTTAAAAGACTTCCTTTAGTAGAGGAATGCCCAGGAATGCTGAGCAGGAGGTGGGGTCTTTGCACTGGAAGAGCTGTGCTGTAGGCTGTGATGAAAAGAGGAGGTGACTGATGGCAGAGAAATTGTAACAGAAATAATAGGGAAGAGAACCTAGTGATAAGACAACTATTTTTTTTAAGCTATTGCTTCAAAAATTAGTTACACAGCTTTGGTATCTTTATTGCCTTAGAAGTAACCCAGCAGCAGCAGTTTTTGCCTGAAGAAACCATAATTACTCCACTCGAAGCAGCTGCTGAAGTTTATTACAGATAAAACATAAATTTGCTTGATTTTACCTGCCATATGCATCAGTGCAGGATTTTAAAATCATTATGGGATTGGTCTCAATGTAACATTAGTAACCAGATAGTTAGTAATGTCTGTTTGCACAAGCTACCCAAAGAAAGAAAAAGGATTAAGAGTTAAAAACAAAAAATGAAAACCATAGCTGTCTAGCATAGATTCTGTAACACCCTGATTCTATACTCACCTCCTGCATCATGTAAATTGTTTATTCACTATTTAATTTCATAGCCAGAAATTATTTAGCTTCTATTTAGCAACATGACAGCAAAAAACTGCCCCTGTCTTTAATGTCTATGGAGACAACTGTCATCTGAAAGTGCCTCTGGAAGTTACCTCAGTAATCAGACTTGTTTAAGTTGTTGTTTAAGATGCAGTTAAGGAGTTGTTTAAGATGCAGTCTGTATATTGGCATTTTGTGCTCCTGATTTTAAGATTCTCTGGACTGAAGAAGTCTGTAAAGGCTCACTGCACAGAGCAGGCTATAACAAAGAGTTAACGATTCTCGTGACATGAATGCTGCCATTTCAGTTTATTTAAATGACACTGGCGTTCTGTCTTAAATATATTGCTGTTTATTAATTGGTTGGTTTTTTGGTTTTTTTTTTTTTAAACCAACTCAATATAAGGCATGAGTATGCATCTTAGCTAAACTATAACCTAGCCAGTCCATGCCTTTTACCCTGTGAAGTGCCCGGAGTTTTTCAAAACATGTAACCACAGTGATATTTTCATAAAGGAATGTTCACCTCATGGGATTTTTTTAAGGTGTTCTATTTTTTTTCCAAGTTACAGCTTCACTTTATTGTACATGATGTCCAATAAAAAAGATCTATGTCTGCGACTGGACTTTGAAAAAGGGCCATGGTGCCTATTCCATTTAAAGGGAATGAAGTCAAGCAGTAAATTTGCTGGTCGCCCTTTTCATATTGACTGTATCTTGGCCAGCAGTTGGTCTTTGATGTTGTAACAATAGAGCAAAGGCAGAGGAGGAGGAGGATTAGGACCTCCATAATATAAAAACAAGCCTGCATTCATCATGATTTTTATAGAGCACAGTCCCTGTCTATTGGAGGTTTGCAGTATAGACATAATGTTCCGCAGAAGAGTATGGCAACTTTAACATTTGCAGGTGGTTTACAATTCATCCATCCTTACTCCTACCATCTCTTCTTAATTCAGTTTGTTTAGGCATTCAGCATTTAACTTTTCCTATCTTGTTACTCCTTTCTACAATAGGAAAACAGATGTTTGTGAGGACAGAGCTTCTGGAGTATCGTTTTCCATTATGGGAGTTGATCGTCGTGTTATTTATGAACGGCTCACTGCAGCTGGCCAATAGAGTATCTATTCCTCACCTTGTGCTTTAGAGTCCAGGCTTTTATTGGGAAAGAATAGGAGGCTTCATATGTGTGTGTCTGACATTTGTGAATATACATCTCAAACAGGACCCAGGGCAGCCACACTTCAGGCGTATCGGAACAATAGTGCCAAAGGTTTCCAATGAGCTGTGTAGCCTGATAGAGACCTGGAAATTTTGATATGTATTGAAATGGTAGCAGCACCAGCTCTCAATCCAAACATGCAGGAGGAAAAGGATCTTCCATTTCCTGAAAATGTTTAAGGTACCAAGATGTGCTGAGTGCTGGTGGGAGCACATAGGCTTCAAAATGTGAGCAGAGCTTGGAAAGAGACAAATAATCCATAATGTGCTGTTGCAGCCATGTGTGTAGCATAGCAAACGTGGAAGGCAGCATGAAGGGAGTGTTCCCAGGGACGCGATGATGTTAGCAGCAATGAGCCTGCTGCAAGGGGATCCGCATCAGAAACCCAAAGGCAGCTCTTAGGAAACCAGCTGGGGCTGCATCAGGTTAAACTGCTTTACTGCACCCAATTCCAGTGGCTCTTGCTTAAGGCGTGATCCTGAAGTCTCCTGACAAGGCAAAACACCTGGAAGCTTGTCTACCAGACTCCAAAGACACCCGACCCAAGGAAAGGAAGGGGTGGGGGGAAGATGCCAATCCGTGGTGCATTTGACAGTTCAGCACTTGATTTAAGGTTGCATCCTGTGCCCTCTAGGTGTTCAGATTAGATCAGTGAGTCCAAACTCATGAACAAGGCACTGCTTGCCACCTGAGCTGCAGTAGCTCCTTAGATGTCTTATTCCACCCTCATCCCGCACAAAATACGAGGTGACTTCATATTTATTAGTAAGTCAGCACTGAGCAAGCCAGCCCTGCCCAGAGCTCTCACCGGGATGACAGCACTCTGTCCTCAGACCAAGCGCTCCGTGGTCGCCAAACACATGGCTCGTCAGTGGGGGAGTCTGGTTTTTAGTTACCATCTACCATGATGGCCATTGGAGAGGCAACATCTGGTGCAGAAAATGCATACGTGCTATTTCTGTGCTCAGCTCTGTGTGTCCATCGAACCCAGATACAGCATTGTCTTGGCTGTTTCTGCTTTCCTCAGCTGATGAAAGCAAACTACATGAGGCTCAGCCAGTGTAAGGTGGGAGTTCCGGCTAGTTAGAGGCATCACCTAGTGTTTGAAAGGGTTTGCCCTTGAGAGATCAATAGCTCTGAAAAAGCTGCTGAAATCCTTCAGTGGATGTGAATTTGATTCCTGCTCTTCTTTGATCTGGCATTCATGGCATTTTGAATAATGTAAATCAAAGCTGCCTTTCTCACCTACCCATCCCTCTTTCTTCTTCTGTCTCCTAAGAGGATCATTTTTTCATGTTCTTAGGAATACAGCTTTGGCTGTCTTAACATCAAGATAAAATGAACTCATTATTTGCATAACATCAGAGGAAGGGCCAGATTAATACCACCTCTCTGACTTTTTTCCTTCCTTTATCTTATTCCTACAATAAAATCCAAGAGCAGTATGCAGCTGAAGTCATGTGTTTGCACACGTATGGACTAAGTGGGGGAAAAGAGCTGCATATGCCAATTCCCTGATATGCACTGCTGCCATTGATAAAAGGAGCCACAATTACATTGTTATATTGGTTGTAAACCCCATAATACTACCATGGCAATTATTGCAGTTGGCTTGTAGGAGCTGTATGAGGAGAAAACATATATATTTATCTCTTTATCAGAGTTAAGTAGCTGGAAGTGAGTTCTGAGCCATAGCCTTCAGTGTCTCTGCTGTATCTGCTTTGGGATCTCTCTTTGTACAGAGCTGTTGTCCCTCCCTGGATCTGGCTTATCCGCGAGGGTCTCATCTCTGTTCCTCAGCAGAGGAGGTGAGGATACACAAAACGGAGGTTCTTATCTTTCCTCTCTTACCTTGCTGCTGTGTTGGGCTGCTGGGACTAATGTAAAGATGTTTTTTGCCTGGTCCCATACACTTTATTGTCAGTGGCGTTTGGGTGGCTTCAGGCACATGCTATGATTATAACAAGTTTGAAAAATAAAACCATTTATCCTAAAAATAGCTCAGAACGAACTAGTGATCATGGGGTGGAGGGGAGACAGAAATGAAGATATTTTCATTTCATGTAAGTGTCAGATTCAAAAGCATCTGCCTTGTTCAGTGCATGTATGGTATTCATTTCCTGTCTGCAGTCGATTGGAATGCCCCCCGAGTCGTTTGAAATTGAAAATCAAGTCATGCTTCTTTAATCAGCTCTAGGAAATAGCCCCCTCCCTTACTGTTCTGAGAAAATTTATATATACATGCATAGAATTCATAATACAAAAAGCCCACGCTTGTCTCCAGGGCAAATCCTTTCTCCCCTCTTAGACAGAGAAGGGTCTTCACAGTGTCTTGCCATGGTGTGCTGCCTATCTACTCACTTGCTCTTCTTCCCCATCATGTCACTGGAGGGAGGCCTTTCTCCTGTGTATCCATGTCCTCTGGTTTCTTGATCTGTCACTCGGGCAGCTCAGGGAGGTGGAGAGAGAGAGCATGATGTCCACTGCTGATGGCTTGATATGAAACCACAGCAAGTATTGCCTCTGAGTGCAGATGCCATTTATGCTAATTACTTCCAGTCGCTCCTGTATCACTCTCCAAATTTTCCTAAATGGAGAGGGTAAAGCCGTGCACTTGAAAGAGTATTTCCCTGCAGGAGCTGAGGTGCGTGGTCCTGAGGCAGCCGCTCAGATTTCTGCTGCTGTTTTGCTGTAAACTCCTGGGTGTAGTAACCCCTTCCAGCGAGTGTTGTGAGACACACAGTCGGTGCATAGATATTGAAGGTAAACAAACACTGCCTTTCCTCTGCCGTCACCCTCTCACTTCCATCCAAAGGAAAGAGAGTATTGGTGGGGAAGGCAGCTAAGGGAGAGGCACATAAATTATCTCGCAGCGATTAGATGGTGTGTGTGTTTTGAGCACCAAGACTCAAATTATTTGCCTTTTTTCAGGCACAGGAGTAGCTTTGCCAGAAGCACAGGAAACATCATGTTTTTGGAATATAACACTTGTCTGCTTTCTTGCTTTCCCGTTACTAGCTTTTGCTTATGCGATGAAGTCATCATGTAACTTTTAGTCCACAGGGACTAAACACTTTCTAGTCGCTAGAAACATCTGCCAGTTAACACAGCCAGAGTCACAGACACGTTTGAAAGCATAGGGTGGATATTCAGTGGCATATGAGAGGGAGACACACAGGCTGGGAATAGCTGTTTCTTGGAAACTAACAGCTGAAGGCAACTTTGGAAATTGAAAAGGCTTCAAGTAAGGTTACTCTTTTAGCTAGGGAGAGATGAAAACTTCACTTATTAAAGCTGGTTCACCTAGTGAAATCCTAGCCATAGTGATTTAGTGGAATAAACTTGCAAAAGGACATAGTTTAAAACCCAGGAAAATAACTTAAGATGTATGTTTGTTCTCTTTCATTTACACTGACGTTGTGTGTGCTGACCTGCAAAGCCTGACCAAAGAGTTGTGTACAAAAAGTATTAATATTCTTCATTTCCTTTGCAGTTTTGATTGCAGCTTAAGGCAGCTTTTCCCATTCTGTTGGAACCTAATGTGTAAATTATGATGTAGGTTTCAGATGATGGGTGAGATTAAACTTAATTAAATTTCGCCAGGGTAAAAGTGAATTATATTTAAAGCTTTATTTTACTACTGACTTTATGCAAGTCTTTAATAAAGTCTAAAAATAATTAGAACTTTCAAAGAATTTACATTCTGGCACCACAGGTTGTTGGAGTCGAATACTTGGGCTACTCTTCAGTTGTGCCTTTGCCTGTTCAGCCACTAAATCAGTATGTCCTGTGTGAAGAGCTCCAGCCAGGCAGTGATTACAGGGAAGAACTTTAGAGTAATGAAGAATAACTAAATGTTTACCAGCAGCTTAGGCAACTGAAAATATCTGTTAACTACAAGCAAAACTTGGCACTGAGCATCTGTCGAAGCCCTACACAATTTAATTCTGTGTGCTTGGCTGTCCACTGGATGGCTGAGTATCTGCTGAAGAACAAAGCACCAGTGTTGTACTACGCTAGAAAATTTGCTAAAGGGTCTCTGTTTTTTTCCAGCAGACATTGAGCTGTAATAACCACCAAGTTTCTATTATCAAAGTGTTTATACAAACTGGCAGTTCTTCACCTCCAAGCTGAACCATACTGTTTGTATTTTCCAGCTGAATGAAAACATGAAATACAAGCAAACAACAGAGCATAAAAAATAGCTGTGATGTGAAATGTGTGTCCACAACATGTAGCAAAAGGTTGCCAGATCTGAGTATAATATGGTTGGTTTTCTCCTTAAGCTCAGAGTTAAAAATATTGTCTGCCAGAACAATTCAGATGTGGACCCACTGTATGCCAGTGGTGTGGAAGAGACAGGAGGCTTGGTGAGCAAAACTGCCAAGCAGAATCTGAACGAAGGATGGACCAAAGCTTGATAACTGCAAGTGAACAAACTGGCTCAGTGGGGGAAGAAGGGTGTTAGAGCTGCTCTGGCGCTCAGGATGTACCAGTTCACAAGGTTCTACAAGGCAACAGCCTTTTTCTCCACCGTGGAGGGTCCTGACATAGTGTTGGCCATGTGCCTCCAAAGAGCTGTCTGGGACTTCCTGGATGTGAAGGGGCCCTCAACCCTACAGCCCGAGGATCTCTGCAGTCGTAGCACATATCCTGGCTGCACATTCACTTCTCAAGATTTTCTGTGTAGCCATGAGGGCTACACCGAGAAGTTTTTAGTGTAGAAGCCCTAAAATTGAAAAGCTGTGACACTGCGATAAATGTGCCCAGATGCTTTGAGATGCTGGTTCTGCTGTATGCAGCTCCTACGAGCTATTTCAGCATAGGGCAGGAAACCAGCTGTGGTGGACTGGGTGTGTACTGGGGCATCCCAAGCACCTCACTGTGCTGCCTCTGGCACTCAGCATCTACAGGTACCACTGATGTCTACCCTGACCTTCTTACTTGCAACAGTATTTGTGACTCCCTCCTGTTCTCCACAGAGACAAAATCACTTCAAGAGCCATACAGCCCCTGAAGCTCATGTGTCCCAGAGCAGTACGCTGTGGGATCACCAGATTTGGTCTTTCCACAGCCACTTAGTCACACAGGCAGATGTACTGCAAGTTAGAACTGCATACACTGTCATTTTACCAGTTTTGCTGGAGAACTGGAGAATAATAGAGAGCTACTGAAACATAGACCATGATTAACAGAACTTTATTATCATTATTATTACCAATTGTTATCAGTGATTTGTCTTTTATTTGCATGATGTTTAAAGCAGATGCTCTATTTTGGACCTGCATAGTGAAAACAATTGTGTCCATGCAAGCCAATGTTATCTGTTTTAAATTATTTATTAGCAGTGAATATCTAAAATGCACTATTTATTATTGAAACAATTAGTTTGTGCAGTTCTCTAAAGATAAGTAAGGTCTTTCACTTCACTGCTGTATGTGAGTGTGGTGCAAGCTCATTTTAAGAAAAAATGAGAATATCTTAGTAGGGGAGTGGTTGATGTGTCACCCCTCTGGTCTGACTTTCTGTCTGACTGCCTGGACTGTATGTGGCATTAATCATCAAAGAAATCTTTCTCTGTGTATCTCTGATAATGTTTCTCAGCTGTTACCCTCACTGCCTGCTTCTCTAACACCATCCGCATACCTCGCCCTGATAGGTCCCGAGCTGCTTACACTCGTGATAGATGAAAAAAATAAATAAACTCCAGGAATTAGATCACCCAAGTTTGTTACACATCTTGGATCTGTGGAGGTGAGAGTCTCATGTAGTATCCTGGTGTGTTACTCGGCCTCCCCAGACCGCTTAATTTTAAAGTGATCGTTTGGCACTAACCTGAAAACCCACAACAGCCTTCAAAATGAAAACAATCTGTTTGGGCAGGTGGGAAATGAAACCACTCCTAATGGCTATAATGGTTTTCTGTGAAGGCCCCAGGCCTCATTTTGTCTCTGATAGCAATATAATCTTTTATAGCGTCTGTGAAGTTTCCTAATAAATAAAAGTTCCTTGTTGCTGGTGGTTGAAGATGCTGTACAGGTGCATCATGAAAGTGCAGTGACAGACCCTCGGTTTTCAATTCAAGACCTCTTGTCAAGATCATTTTACAAGATATTTCAAAGGAGTATACAAGAAATAAGAAAGCAATGTAGCTGCAGCAGGGATTTAGTAATAGATTCCCTTGCTGCCTGGGAGCTGTTAGAATATAAGTTGTATCAGTTTTCCAAAATCCTCTCACCTCCATAATTAGCAGTGCTTGCAAATGTGCCCTTACTTTGGCAAATGGGGAGTGAATGAAGGAAGGTAATAAATATGAAGGACAGAGAAAGAGCAACTGCTTCAGAATATTTTCTGTAGCTACAGTCATTCCTCACTTACTCTCTGTCTTGGTCGTTCTTCCAGAACTGGAAATGGTATTAAAATAAGGAAGAGAGGAGGGAGATCAACTTCTTGCTTGCCAAAATTGCAGAGAAACTCCCTTTTCCCCTAGTTTGGTATTTTGACAAGTTCCCATTTCTGTGTAGCTTCTCTGTGGGGAAGAGAAACAGTGCATTTCCCTGCAGCTCATGTCTGTCGTGACAGAGGGAGAAACATCATGGGAAGGCCAAGGAGGGCATTAAAACTGGTCTGATTGTTGAAGAGTTAAGCTGCAGTATCAGGCAGAACATTTTTCCTGAATGCAGGATTGTCTCTTGGGGCCTTAAACCCTGCCGTAGTGCAAGTTCCACCTGGATCACCAGCACTGTAAATTATCCTCACAAAATCCCTGTGAATTGCTCTTCTTTTGTGGTTTATAGGTGGATACAAAGACATTCATACGTACTGACCTATTGCCCTCCCTTTTTCAGAGATAGGTGCATTACTCTGTAATGCAAATAATATGTCAGGTTCTCTCTCAAGGGTTTATTTCATTGTCTTGTCACACAACTGTAGATTATATGTTCCTGCCCTTATATACTGTCCACACTCGGAACACTCAAAAATCCTTAGCTGTTTTTTTATTAGGATCTTCTATAATTATCTGATCCCATGGGACTTGCAGAACTGTAGCTTACAGCCAGGATGAGTAACCTCTCAAAATCATCTTAATGGAAAGTTTAAACATTGTGAATAATCCTATTAAATGAAGGGGAAAAAAGTGTTTTATCTTAAAATATTTAGAGCAGATGCATCATTTGAGTAAGAAACCAGTGTGCCTGAATTAGAAATGTCATAACTTCAAAGAAACTGATTCAGTAGTTCTGAATGAAGTGACATAGCTTTTAAAGGAAGGCAAGCAACTCTGCTTTCCCAAAAGCATCAGGAATAAAATTGTGTTCACCTAAAAATAAATAGTGTGAAATATAAACATGGGAAATAACGTAAAAATGAGAAGAGAAGAATATCCCCCCTGGAAAAAACAATTAAATTTCATCTATTAGCTTTGGAACATAGACCCTGTTTTCTTCAGAAAGGATGCTGGCATTGCAATAGGGACGAGCTTTTTTCTGCTAGATGTGTCTTGGAAGAGCCTTTGCAGAGCTAATGCAGCAGCGCAGGGTGAGCACATTCTCTTCACATGCAGTTCAAGCTCACTTTTATTTGTGGCAGCCTCTTTAATCTTTTTACCAGAAATACACATTTCTAATAATACTGCAGATCAGCTTAGACATGACACCAAGAAGTATCTTCCTAAAAAAATGGACATTCTCTTCATTTTATTGGCTGGAAACAAAAGTCCTTTCACTCGTGGTACCATGAGCAGATAACTGGAATGATCACACATGCTGAGCGTTTCCATTTGTGTGTGTTGCAGTACGACACAGAGGCCGAAGGAGTCCTGTCTTGGGCTTTCCTAGTGCAAAAGGGACTGAGAGACAGCACATGCTCTTTAACCTGGGTCATTCCTGCCAGGCATTAGTCAACCCTGCTCTTGAAGTCAAACTCCATGTTCCACTCAGTGTCTGCTCTGGGGCTTGGCAGTCGCTGCCATCAGAAATGTGCACCTGAGGTGCCACTCGGGTGTCTGGGTCTTGTCCACCCTGAGCAAGCAGAGTGGTCCATCCTCCCTTGCCTGCAGCAGCCTTTGGGATGGAGCAGTTACCTTGTCCTCCCTCCGTTTTTCTTTCCAACGTCAAACAGCCCCGTTGTGCTCAGTCTGTAATTAATGACAGTCCCTGCCCCAAGCAGCTTGGTAGTGGGCCCGATCAGCCTGATGTCATTACTTCACCATGACAGTTTCCTAACTAACTCCATGTGATATTCCATCTGTTTGACACTATTAAAAACTTTTTGTATAGCCCTTATTATTGTAGTTGCTGAGCTCCCCGAAAACATCTCAGTGAGGAGGGGAAGTGCTGTTATTCCCACCGAGGCACCGGCAGACCATGACCTGTCAGGATCACACACAGAGTCTTGTCAGAGACTTAAACGTGGGTCTCCAAAGGCCTGGGCCAGCTCTAGCTGCATGGTATGTTAATGTGGAGAATCAGGATGCTCCTGAAGGGGCAGGCAGATAGGGAAAGTATAAAGTTGTATGTGGGGATTTTATTAGTTTTTAATAAAATCTTACTTTATTTTTAATAAAGTTAAGGTGATGGGCATGATATCCCAGTAAAAGTAGTTAAGTACCACGGTTTTTTTGGTTCCTGACTGATGTAATTTAATCACAGCACTATTACACCCTGTTGTTAGTGAGACACAATTGAAAAGCCATTTAATCCTCATGCACCAAGCATGTTAAATTCTGTCTGAAAAGTGTTAAGTTAAAGCACTAGCATATGAGTAAGGAACCTAAAGTTAGCTAAGTGGCCCTCAGTTTTGTTTCCCAGAGCTTGCTGCTGTGTGATCTGCTTTATATTGAATAACCAAAGGCATCTGAAAGTCCTTCCTGGTCTCCAGCAAAAAGAAGAGCCTGTTTTAGCCTTCAAGCAAAGCAGACTGTCAGGAGCACACACATTTTAGCACTGCACACATACACTAATTCAGAATTTGAACCTGTGGCGTAGATAAATGTATAAAGTTGCCCTTTTGGCACTTTCAGAGTGTAACCATTCTGGGCATGACGATACAAAGAAAATATTAATTCTGCCAAATCTGATTTTGCTCTTTACAAAGGAGGATAGAGAAGAACCACCTTCATTTTTACTTGATACAATTTCACTTAGTTCAAGATAACTCTTCAAGCTTAGTTTATTTTAACTCACTGAATATTTTCCTGTACTGCTCACAGGTTATATTGTAAAATCTCTTTAAAGGTCAATTTATAACCTTCTAAGCAAATAAACACAAAATAAAAGAAAAGGCACTGGAGCTGTTATCTATCTGAGAGCTTAGCTAAAGGTATGCTATGGCTTAATTTGAACCAGGGGAGCTGGATGGAGATTGCGTTTAACCAGAAATGCTGGCAAAAATATGCTTCAGTAGAGCCAGAACCACATGTGGCCATTCCACTTTAATTGTGCTTGTTTTAAAAGATAGGTCTTTAACATTTACCCTCTCCATGCTTGCTGTCTCTTTATGAACTGAAAATAAAAACTCCCCAGGCAGTCATACTAAGACCTCAAGCTAAAATTTTTCAGCTGAGTCAAACCCAAAACCTGTGCTGAATCTGCCCCACGCTTTTTTTTTCTGTAGCCATAAGAAGATTGGACTTCTCTGCTGTTTTTTCCCCAAGTCCCCAGACCAGTCCTAACCCAGGGAGCCAGTGTTTTGATACTAAATGTGTCTCCTTGGTGAGGTCAAAGGCAGTGGCAGCAGTGCTACTGGTTCAGAGGCAGCCTGCTGTAATATACTACAAAACCCAAAAGTACGCTCAACAATAACAAAAGCATTAACCGCTGACCCACAACTTGGTGAAATTCAATCCCACCATTAGGCAAACATGAAAATGAGATCCCAGAGGAAGGAAGGTTCAGATTTTCAAGACCAGAGAAATTGGGTGAGGAACACAGAGACGAGATGGAAGCTGTTGCAGACTGAGGGGAAAGAAGGGGAGGTTGCCAGCTCAGCGGTAGGATCTTTTAATACCATAAATTTCAACATGGCCTTAACAGTCAGTGTTTTTGCTTCACTTTGGAACAAAGCAAACTGAAACGATTTATAAGAAGGATGCCTTTCAGCATTTTTAGGGACATGTTTAATGCGGTACAATTTGATTTCCCAGGGGTTATTTCAGAGCCTCATGTTTCTAGGTTTAAGTCTGATGCTTGTGTCCATGTGTAGGTGCTCACCACGAGGCTGGAATGGTTCAGGAGCCTGGGAGAGCGAAGGGCCCAAGTCTGACTCAGTTTTATCTTGTGTCAGCTGGTTACAGATTTGTGTTTCAGTAGCGAGCCGTGGGCCTGGGTGCTGTAAGGCTGCAGCCATTGGAGGGACGGGGGCACTGGCAGGACTGCACGCTCTCAGTTGTCATTATTGTGCCTTGGTTTCCTTCCCCAGAACACACTGACTGCAGAGGACCATTCTCCTGAAGACAGTTTCACCCTGAACCCCGAGGAGCGACGAGAATACCCCGATCTCCAGGCTGCCCATCGGCCATTCCCGAAGGAGCAATTCAGGCAGGAGAACGGGCATACATCCTTGCAAAGAGATGGACCCAGATCTTTTCTCCTGGATCTCCCAAACTTCCCTGACCTGTCAAAAGCAGATATCAATGGGCAGAATCCCAACATTCAGGTACAAATTTATGTTAACATCTGGTTTTTTATAACTTACACAAAGTTATTTTACTGAACCAAGACAACTTTCAGCCTGGCTTCCATGACACGCAGCCAGAACAATCTGTCTCTACCAACAGAGAAGGTATATAGTACAATATAATGTAATGTAGCATAGTATTATATATAAAATATAGATAATACATACTTTTTCTCTCTAATGCACATATTGCAATTTTTTTCTGAATTTCTCCTTGGATAGTGTTGATAACATAAGTGTGGAGATCAATGTAGACCTGTTTGTGATACTAAACCCATCTTTGTGATTGCCATTTTGGAGCATATTACCTTCATTGATAATAAATGGGTATTTTAATTTCTGTCTTCAATTTATTGGTGTAAAATTTGTTTGTGAACAGATTTGCTTTTGGTATGCCATTATAAAATGCAACCATTCCCAAAGGTTGCCAGAGAACAAGTCTTTCATTTTCAGCTCAAAATGTGTTCTTCTGTAGGGAAGTGAGATTTAGAGTTAATTTCTGCAGCAGCTGCTTGGAGTAAAAAAAAGTTGTCTGCAAGAAACTTTGTTATATGTTATTCCTCAAACTGTTCTTGGGTTTGGAACAGCCTCTTACAAGCCACTTGCATCTTGAAACTTCAAGGATCGGAAAGAGGAAAAAACAAGTGATTTGTTTTTAATTCAGAGCCTTAAAGCAAAATTGGCATTAATAAGCAGTCTCTTTTAACCAAAACAATAAATTCAAATGTTGTTCTGCCTAAGATGTGCTTATAAAAACAATGCACTAATAGATCTGGTTTTCTGGTTAAATTAATTCCTGGCTTCTTATGGTCCACCAGCCCACAAAATTGCCATCCTTTTGATATGTCTAAGAAGTACGTATGTAAAGATGTAATAGATCTGCTGGTGAGAGGCCAACATGCTCAAGAGGGCTGAAGCACCTCTGCTCTGGAGACAGGCTGAAAGGGCTGGGGCTGTTCAGCCTGGAGAAAAGAAGACTCAGGGGAACACCTTAGAGCACCTTCCAGTGTTAAAGGGGCTCCAAGAGAGCTGGAGAGGGGCTTTTTACAAGGGCATGGAGTGATAGGACAAGAGAGAATGGCTTTAAACTGACAGAGAATAAGTTCAGAGTAGTTTTAGGAAGACATTCTTTACTTTACAGGGTGGTGAGGCCCTGGCACAGGTTGCCCAGAGAAGCTGTGGCTGCTCCATCCCTAGAAGTGTTCAAGGCCAGGTTGGATGGGGCTCTGAGCGACCTGGTCTGGTGGAAGGTGTCCCTGCCCGTGGCGCGGGGGTGGAATGAGATGATCCTTAAGACCTCTTCCAACCCAAACCAGCGCATGATTCCATGACTGGCTGAGAACAAGCTGCCTCCACGGTGTCGCTCCCTCGCGTTCACCGTAGATGAGTTGGAACATCTCTTGTGCTAGGAGAACCATTCCAGAAAGCTTTAGGAAGGGAAGATTGGGAAGCTGTAGGGGCCCCAGATTGTGGCATGAGGCAATTAGTGTAACATCACTGTTTGAACAGTATGTAAACCGCAGAGGAGGACAGGAGGAAACAAAAACCTTCTCTGAGTGGTAACAGCATACAATGTTTAGACACAGGGAATAGATAAAAGAGATGGAAATAGTTCCCTGGCTTGTCTTCATAGTAACTGCTGCTGCTCTGACCTCTTTTTCCACCACCTGATCTTGGAAATATGTCAGCAACTATGTCAGCAGTTTTGCTGGACTCTGAGAACTGGGAAGACTAGTCCTGTAAACTGAAAAGTATTGGGCAACATTGGTCCCAGAGCTCTTGTGCACAAGGATGAGCCCTTTCAGAAACAGGCTCCCTAAGTCCTGCATTTTATTTACGCTGCATTTACTCTGCTTGCTTTGGTGGGCAAATAGTGATACACAAAGCTTCTTTAAGTTCTTGGTTGACGGTCTTGCAGCTGGTCAAACCTCATGGAGATAAAACTCCCATTAATTCCTTACAGAGACAGAGAAAATTTAGTTCTTTGCCTAAAGGTTGTAAAAGTTGGCCTGCTCTTTTAGGAAAAACAGGGTTATAGTGAATTCTTGCTTGTTAAACAGTACTATACTGACCTGAACAGAAATAGTGACACTTGTTGACTTGCAAATTTCCCATCAGCTATTTGGCAGGTGAAAACGGAATTGATGCTTATTTTTGTTTTTGCACAATGGCTCCCGGCTCTATAAGTTGCAGTCTGGGAGTGTTGATTTAAAGAGTCCTCCTAGGACTGAGAGGTTGGAAAGGAGAAAACAGCCTCTGTTTTAAGATAGCACAATGGCCGCATTTTCTTCTCAAAGACTCAAAACCTCTTTTTCCTTCTACTGCATAGACCAAAAATAACATTTTTTAATGGAAGTTCTACCTGGGAAATTAAAAATCTAAGAAAGAGGCATAAAATTCTTCCAAAAGAGCAGGTGGGAAACATATTCCAGTGAGTTCTCTTTAGCGCCATTCCTTCTCTGGTTCCTGTGAGATGGCACATGCTGTATCATGCCCTGGTGTGTGTGCTCTTTTAGTGGTGAACTGGTGAATATCAGAACACCATCAGAGGAATTCAGGTTACCCCGGGTACTGCCGTATTTATCAGACGATAACCTAAGTACAGCAGACTGTCTCTAGAAAACCCTCAGAAGCAACAGTCAGAGCTGCAGCAATCCAAATGAATATGACTCTGCATACAAGACCAGGGCAACACTTATTGGCCTTCCTGTGGTGTTCTAGCCTTGTAAAATCTCCCATCATTTCAAGTGGCATTTTATGTTTCAGCTGTGCTTCCACACTGGTTGTTGAGAGTAACCACAGTAGCTGCTCTTGAGCAAAGACTGGCTGCTTGGTTTGGGGTATTTTGTTTTCCTTTTTGTCATTTTATCAATTCTGTCAATGCCTGGAAGACTTCTAGATGAGAAGGTGATTACAAAAACTGATCACATGGGTTTTTTTGATTTCCTTTCACAAGTGGAAAATCCCCATTGTCTAGGTTTGCACTTGTTTGACAGACTAACCAAGGGATGCCTGTGCAGACCCTGTAATTGGTCAGGGTTATTATTCAGAGTAAGTCAGAACTGTTCTTACCCCTGAGTAGCAGAACGAAGTCACATGGGAGGTGTACAGGAACCTGCCTATTTTCCATTTCTGATGGGTTTTTCTTGTCTGTTCCAAACAGCCTTCTACAACCTCTCCACTCTTTGCAGCCAACCCTCTGTTTGGAGCCAGATGTTTCAACCTGCAAGTGAACTTTTTGCCCCTGTCCCTTCCCTTTTCTTTTTACTCCTGGTTTCCCAGGGTTGTGTACTGTAACAAGGACAGGTAGTGTGCTGCTCTGTTGTTGCACTTCTTTGCTGCCTCCCCAGCAGTGCTCGACACCATGACAAATGAGCAGGAAAGGGAAAACTCGTAGAAACACAGAGTGGTTTGGGTTGGAAAGGACCTTCAAGATCGTCTAGTTCAAGTCCCCCTGCCGTGGGCAGGGACACCTTCCACTAGATCAGGTTATTCAGAGGCCTATCCAGCCCAGTCACACCTTCAGGGACAGGGAGATCACAACCTCTTTCGGCAAAAAGGGCATTTTGTGGATCTTAATGCTCCTCACTGAACTTAAATCTTGGACAAGCTTCATGACCAATAGAGCTGAAACCCAGCTGTGTGAGCTCCAGTTGCAATGGATGTGTTAAACATTTTGATGAGGTGACATGTTCTGGGTGAAAACTGCACAGAAACAGGTAGAATTCCTGTTTAAAACCATGTTGATAAGCATGTTAATTGATAGGAGTGGCTTTAAACCAGAAGTTAATACCTGCTTTGTCTTTGTCATTTGCCATGAGGCCTGTGGCCGTGTCCACCAGTCACACCACTCCAGTGCTGCTGTGTTAGCTTTATTATCTATTTGTTACGTATTTGCTCTCTTTGATACCTACTGGGTTACTACCTTCTCTTAGAAAAACTTCTACACAACACCACCCACTCTAGGAACATGCACAACTACAGAGAAACAAGGCTATGTGATCTGCTTTTAAAAAAGAACTGCAGACTTCAACTCTTCTCCAGGTTCACCCATGGCCATTTCCCTCACCTCCACCTGCCTCATAATGTCACTTTTTACTCATTTTATTAGATGTACTTTTTAGCTATCATTTATATTTGTCCTTTGAAGCTGCTGGTTGCACTGCATTCGAAAGCAACACCCTCTTGGTATTGTCACAGAGGACTCAACAGTGTCTGACCGGTCCTACCAGTCTCATCTCTTAATTTAGCACAAGAAGAGCTGGAGGGTTCCAGCAGTGCTTGTTTCTTGTAAGGCTTGTGAGGTTTAACACCTTGAGGTAGTAGCACAGTAGTTGTTGCCAGGTGCAGCACTGGAAGCACAGTGAAGCCTTGCAGGAGCTGGTTGCTCCTCTGGCTGGCTGGAGAGACTCATGCAGGCAGAGCCGGGGGCCGCGGGCCACGGTTAAACCGCTGTCAATACCAGAGCTGTGCAGCTTTCTCAACGTCATGCTGTAACAAGAGCTCACTGCAGAGTGCAGAATTCAGAGCTAGAACACATTTTTATTTCTGGGGTTTATCAGAGATTGCAAATTGGATTGACAACATTAAATAGAAATTTCGGGTTTCAAGTCCCATTGTCTTCTTTGCTGCCTCCTTCACTTTTCAAGTCCAGAAAACCGTTCTAAGTGGCATGACACAACCAGAAGTAAACTGGTGTCACTGCTGATAGCATTTTAGTTAAAATTATGTGGTGTAAAGCCAGATTTACCATTTCAATCTCTTACAATGAACTTGTTTCTGTTCTCCTGTTATACTTACCTCACTGCTGACTTGCACATGTCTATCTTACCAGAATGGCAAGTTCTGTATTGAAAATTTGCATTGATTGCATGAAAGAAACAGGATAGAAATGCTGTAGGATCTGCTGCTTGCACAATATTGCAAACATAGTTCTTCCTGAAACATAATCTTCCAGTTACTTAGGGCAATGTTTACACCAGTAAAGTGAATTCAGAAACATTGTCTCTGTAAACAGGACGAAGAACACAGAACTTTTTGTGCACTCCAGCAGGCTGGGATAATATTTATCTTCTGTATATTTTTGGCCAGGAGAAAATTGGATGTTGGTGTCTGGAGACATCTGTGCTTGATACACTTGTTTCATTAGAAATTGACTGCAAATCTGTTGTTTTAATGTGCGTACGCCAATTGCTTTTAACAGAGGAATGGCCTTTTTCTTAGTTCGTACAACCATAAAAGAAGTGGCTTTATTTTAGGTTTGAATACTTCTGGGGATGATTGTGGATTTATACAAGAACTGTGTTACCACAGACATTTTGGGAAGCTTGAGAAAAAAAGAATCTTTACAGTTTTGATAATCACTGGAAGAAGAAATCAGCCTCTAAAATTGTCTCCAAGATAGAATTGCTAAACCAGATCTATTTCCTAATTTTTAAGAGAACATGTTTTTGTTGGAATACCTATACAGCATGAAAGCTTTTCCAGAGCTTCTCTGAATGCCTGTTCTTTATGACTCTAGTTCTTGATCTTTATTCTCTAGATCTTGATTTCTTTATCCCTTTTTATAAACAGCCCCAGTATAGAAACTGATGAAACGAGTTACGTGCTTCAGTGCTATGTATGTGTGGTAGTGTACGTCTATGTACAGTCATGGACTAACACTGTACGTTTATCTGTAACTACTGGGAAGAATTCAGTGAAAGCTGATTTTTCAAAATTTTAGACTGGGATAAGGGAGCAATTGTTCACCTGAAACAGCGGCCTCTTCTCACAGTTCTGCCCTAACTTTTGGAGGAGGGATTACTAGCATTATGCACTGATTTCTTCCCTGCCTCTGGAAGGTCCATTAAGTCAAATGGAGCTGGGCAGAGCACAGCCGAGTCCCTGAAAACACCAGAGTCGATTGAAGCTGGCTTCTAATTTCTGAGAGTGGCATTTCAGACAATCCCAGGATTCTTTACAGAATTTCTTTCACTGTATGATTTTTATGCCACAATAAACACCTTGCTATTCAAAGCTTAAAGCAGTGGCGAGAGGAACACAGTTAATTTGTCAGACTACCACACTAGATTTTGGTTTTTTAATTGTCTGTGTGTTGGAAAACTCATTTTAGAGGCCTTTCTAATAAGCTTCCTCAGTGGTAGAAACAGACTGCAGTGGCTATCTGATTGCACAGATATGTCTTGGAAGTAGCTTAGTGGCAGTGCTGCTGGAGGTCTGGTGGGGTCTGATGACACTGCAAGCACGTGTGTTCCACCTGCCTTTCCTCACCAGTGTAGCACCAAGCTCAGCAGACATTTCTCTGTCCCTGCAAATCCTCTTTTCCTTAAACTGACCTGGCAGCATCAATCATTATTTAAAACCAAGTTCCTGTGGTTCTTCAAATTTTCCCTGGCTGAAATAATGCAAGTTTGTGCTGATTGACTGTCACACAGCTACACATTATCAAAGCAGATGGAGCAATTATCATTATTTTTTATCAGAGGGATTGGTTTTTTCCACTTTGCTGAGTCGTTGCTCAGAGAGTTAGTGTGGTCCTAAAAATACTTGCTACTAAAGTACTGGAGTTGTACTAATTTCCAGGTGGGGAGTACTAAAGCCCCACCACTGGCAGTGGTTGCCACTCAGTAAGGCGACTTCCTTTCATTTATTGTGAAAACTGTTTTGCTTGGATAGATGAAGCAATTTTGAATGCCTGAACTGACCCTGATGTTTTCAAGCTTATGAAATCCATTTTAATTCTTGGTCTGTAGAAGCTGAGGTTTAATGAAGTAATCGTTCCAATTCCATATTTAGGCTGGGAGTGAAACACCCTTTGTGTAAAGATGCCATTAGGCTGACAACTGCACTTTCTCTTGCTCTTTCTCCCAGTGGACCTTCATAGTAGCCTGCAAGTTTTTTCATTTCAATGGCATGGTCTGTGATAAACTGCAGAGCATGAAATAGGTTCAAAATCTCCTTTCTCCGAAGAAAGGATGTGTGGGCATTGTTTGTGTCTGCAGCTCTCAAGATATGACAGTTCTCCTTTGCTTCCTATGTCACACTCTGTGCCTCACAGGTAGGTGTGACCTTTTCTTTCCTTTTCTTGTGCGTGTCTTGTGATTTTACTAATAACAACTATATAAAACTAATCTTTTATGCACCATGCACACCCACAGAGCTGTGTAAATGACTTTTGGCATAATAGTACATAATTTCTGTTTTATACAACCCGATTTTCACTGTGTACCATCTTGAAAGGCTGAGAATGCCTGCTTACCTATTAAACATTATAGATATATCTGATAGTCACTTCTGGTTGTTTAGCCAGTCCAGGGTAATCATTGAACCCCATTAGCATGACACATGAGAGCTTTTTATGATCTGTCTGTGGCCAGGCAATGCTTTCATGACTCACAGAGCCAAGGTTTCTGGCGGCTAGTCTCTGCTTCTACCTAAATAGCCACCTATATGCACACACAGTATTTATCCAAGAGTTTTACAATTACACATTGTTCAGCACAGAAAGCAACAATCAAGGGTTGTTCCTATACACAATGATACTGACATTTGTGATGTCTGTGAGGGAATTGGGCAGCAAGCTTCGAATTTTGGTTCTGGGCTTCTGTAGAAGCCATAAACAGGTTGACCATAACAGGTCATTATACTCTTCCAGCATGACAAAAGGACCTTCTTCAGAGGGCTTTGCAGCAAGTCACTTACTCAGCGTTGGTCAGAGGAGCTGCAGGCTCCCATCACTGCCACAAAGTGTGGTTTCATGCAGCAGAAACAGCTGGGCTGCTGCCAGAGGGCAAGACAGATGCAAACCTAGAGATACCTGGGCTCTGCATCTTCACCTTCACACTCATGGCCTTGCATAGCCCCATCTTGAGTCAGCCCAAGGCCTTGGAACAGGCTCTGCACACTGGTGTGCTTCATGCTTGCCTCAAATTCAGCCTCAGCACAGAGTACAGGTTTCATTTTCTTTTTCCTGGTCATATATGTTTGGCCCTAAACACGTTTTCCCCATAAGGCAGAAAATTCTGCTGCAAAGGTTTTAGGCACAGCATGGGTTATTATTTTGTGCAGGATTTTTCCTAGCCTTTGTTCCAAGGTCTGATTCAGCAGAGGTAGCAGAAGGAATCACTCAGCCTCTGCATATCTCTGGGCTCAGTAATCCGCATATGGTTCACAACATGCGAACTCAAAGGCATTGCACAGCCCCTTTGCCAGGCAGCACCTTGTCTGGGCTGTGTGGAAAGTTTCCCACTGACCAGGAGGAGGCACTGACAGTCAGGTGGGCTGTGTTGAATCCCACAGGTTACCATCGAAGTGGTGGATGGCCCCGACATGGAGACAGACAAGGATCTGCAGAAGGAGAGCAGCAAGCCCAGCTGGCCAGCCCCATCGCCTGACTGGAGGAACTGGTGGCAGAGGTCCTCCACCTTGACTCGCATGAGCAGCGGGGACCAGGACTACAAGTATGACAGCACTACTGAGGACAGCAACTTCCTAAACCCTCTCGGTGGGTGGGATAGTCATGCGCCCAGTCACCGGACATTTGAGCCCAAGGAGCAGCCAGAGTATGGTAAGTTTGCATTCCAGGCCTCGTATGGGCATCTTGGGATTGTAAAAACAAGCGTGGGGGAAATGAGAATGGTGAGGCATCGCTGAGAGCAGGCCAAGCAAAATAGAATTTTTCAACATGTGGCTTTTGTTCATCAGCTTTTAAATACAAATCTGTGCAGATGCACAAGCTGTACTGTGGTAGCTGCATTCCACTAGTAAGTCTATAATCTTGAAAATCATACCAGTTATCCCAGAAGAGTGCCTTTTTTTAGTCCGACGTGTGCTTTTTTTAAAAGTAGAGGAAACAAGGTTTCATGTTTATTTTTAGAGTAAGGTTAAGTACAAATTTAGAATTGTGCGGTGGTTTGGGAACCAAAATATAACTATTGGATAAATAAGCAAGATCTGAAACGTGGTAGTATTTGGTGGATACACAAATAAGATTAATTATGTTGGTGTATGAGTGGGGAGTGGCATGTGCAGCAGGAACATTGTGTATTTGCGTGTGTAGTATTCTTCCAGATGTGTCACAGCAAAAACAATTGTTTTCAGCTTGTTGTATGAAACAGTTGCAGAAACTAGAAACAGAGAGGAGCTACAGCTATTCACTGCCCTGACAGGCTGTGACTGTCCACATGGGAATGACCCAAGGGAGGTGAGCTAAATTGTGCTCACAGGAAGCTCAGAGCCTCTTGAATTTGTGTGTAATTACAAACAACTTTTAGTCGGAGCAAGGTGTTAGAGCCCTTTTACCCTGGCATTTCTGTTGTTATTCCCCAGATGCTGCAGCGTGCCTGCCATGCACTGCTTCAGCCTTATTTTTCCCATGATTTGGCTAACTTGAAGTACTAGAGTCTTAAAAATCAAGAAAGAGTTTTCCTGGAATGGCGTGTTTAAACACATAAATATGTATTAAATTTTGTGGCCAGAAGATTAAAGTCTATCCCCTCTTTTTGCACCTACATTTATTTGTGGGCAGGGTTTATTGCCAAGAATTCATATCTTAGGTAGTTATTCATTTAAGCTAAACAAAATTGCTTTCACAAATAATTGCAGTAGAAAAAACATAGTAAGAATTACAAATATGAAAATAGGAAGAACAGGTTGAGCTCCAGCTGAAAATCTAACGTGGTATATTCGATAGTGTGCGTCACAGTGCAGTGTAAACACTAGGTAAGCAGGTCTAAAAATTATCCTAGAGCTCTCTGCTGCACACCCGAGCATCCAACCAACTGGAAACAGCTCCTGGCCTTCTGTCTAACGTGAAATGCTGTGTGCCATTGTCCGGGAGGATGTAGCAGCAGATCCTGCCCATGCGGGGCTTAGATGTTCCACCCACTGACATGCTCACACCTTTCCTCTGTGTGTCTCTCTCTCCTCCTGCCACTGCCAAGGGCTCTCCCTGCCCTTCCTGGGCCTCCTGGGCTGGGCTGTCTGACAGCCATTGCGCCTGCTCACCTGCCCTCCTCCTCACCAACCACGTGGAGAAAAAAGAGTTGGAAAAGAGCTGGAAAGAAGAGCTGGGCCAGGCATAGAGGGCAGATCACATTTTCCTGAGATATCCGATGCCTTTTCAGACTGTTGCGGTGCCTGTCTGCTGGCAAATCCCAAAACCACAGGTCTTGCACACTGACATTAGCCATGTTCACAACCACATCACACCACGGACACCTGATTCCAGTGTGGTGGCTTCCCCATCATCAGCCATGCCAGAAAAGGAGGAGAAATACATAAGGTCCTTGCCACGAGGAACTCACATCTAGGCAGCTTGCTCTGAGCGAGATATATAACCTTGCCATAGTCCTGGCAATAAATGTTTAATAGCACCCCACAGAGTTGTCGTCAGTCATTACATATGGTACAAATCAAGTTACGTGTTCTGCTAACCAGCTCAGGAAGCCCACAGACAGCATGGCTGTGGGGGGAGCGGGAATCTTGTGTAGCACAGAGGCCAGGGAAGGCAGGGATCCTCCCTAGGTCTTGCTGTAGCTTAGGTACTCTTACCTATAGCTATAGGGATATAAGGTATATAGAGCTATATATAGGGCTGCCTCAGAACCACTTAACCAGATCTTGTTTTGCTACCAATGGTGGTGTAACCCAAAGGAGCTACGGCTGCAAGTGATGACCACAGGGTCAGTAAAATATCTCCTGTAGGTTGCAGGGAAAACCATTAAGCCAAATGTTCCCTCAGCTGGGAAGGCCAGTGGGAAGGCAAGAAAACTGGGATGGGTTCATGGGCTTTTTTTGGTGGCCTTCACATGGTGGGATGTGCAACAGTTGCACTCAGCACACAAAGGAGGCTGGTTCTCAAGAGTTTAGGTACTCACAGCAGCACCTGCTTCTGTGGTGCAGACCTGGTGTCCAGTGCCTTTGGCTGTCTACCAGAAGAGAATAAACTCATGTTTCTTTTTCAGAATGTTCCTTCTAACAAATAGTCAGATTTGATGTTACATGTTAATGCACATGAAACACTAAAAATTGTCTGTTGTTCTCAGTGCAAGAGGAGCATGCAGTTCCCTGTTCTCATAGCAGTACTCCTGAAATATCTGTACCCTGCTCAAGGGACTGAAAAACAAAATTGTGATTTTCATTCATGACCCTTTAGCTTCCCATATCCCAACAACATGCATCTTTTCCTAAGATTTGAGAATTGTGCTATTGCTGTGTGTTTTGAAAAGAGGAAAAAGAAAATTTAATTTATCCTGTGCCTGATTAGTCTGTGGTCCATAAACATATTCCTATATGCAGGAAGATTATGTGAATAGATGCATACTGTTAGTTCATGACCCAGCTCTGCAGCTGAGGATTCTCAGCTGCCAGAAGGTCAAAAGAGAAAGGAAATATTTTTTCAAATAATGTTGCATGCATTTCCCTGAGGAGCATCGAGTGTGAAAACCATTTAAACAGCAGGCTTGCGCCTGGCATTCGGCCCAAGCTTCAGGTAGAGACATCTGGATTCCATTCTTGTTTTGCCTTCTTAATAAAAAACACTACACAGTAGTTTTGGGTCGTAGGAGTTTTGTTTCTTCATTTCCTTCCCCCTGTTCGTCCTTGCACAGATTACATTGACGGTGAGGGCGACTGGAGCCCGTGGTCCCTGTGCAGCGTCACCTGCGGGAGCGGCAACCAGAAGCGCACGAGGTCCTGCGGGTACGCCTGCACGGCCACCGAGTCCCGGACCTGCGACAGGCCCAACTGCCCAGGTGGGAGCTGCTGCCAGGGGGAGCAGGGAGAGGTGGGCGTGGGGCGGGAGAGCCCTCCTGCACGCAAAGCCTGGGGCCCCTGTGTTCCGTGGCAAGGTGAGGGTTCCGGTGGGAAAAGACACGCTGATTTTCAACGCCATTTATTCATGGTAATGATAACACTGCTAGATGCAGTCCACCGTCCCCTGGGACTTAAAAGACAAGTACAGGCTTTCTTTAGGTCATGGCAGTCATTTTTGTGCACAGGCGTTTTGTATTCCAAAGGGTGTAATCTACTCTCTTGAAACAAATTTGGAGCTGTTTTAGAATTTCAAACCAGCTGTGCTGTTACCTCAGTGAGCTCCTGTTTTGCTGTGCGGTGAATGGCATTGCCTGCTTGGTGAACAGGGATGAAGGAATGTATAGTTTAGGCTTGAATATATTCAAAAAACATGGCCAAGGAGCCTTGCCTTAGCTCCTGCCCATTCACAGGATTTGACATTTGAAGTGTCCTCACCATCACACGGTCTTCACTTTGGCAAAAGCAGGGCTGAGCACTCAAGCCTACATCATGAAAATTTGAAGCTGCCATGGAAAACTGTTTTTTAAATGTTGCTGTGTGTTTGAATTTAGGCCAATTTGTCATGCAGTAGCTGCCACAATACAGGGGATAGGTGCAAGTTCATTACTTCCCAAGATCAGAGAGAAGTGAAAACACAAGTCGTGGTGGTATGCATTACTCTCAGTTTACTTAATGACTCAGAAAGGCAGAAATTCTTAAACTGGAGGTCAGGCTTTTTTAATGGGAAGTGAAATGTCAGCAGTGCTGGAGAGGAGGCTTAGAAGACTTGGTGAGAGATTTGGAGAGAAGTTTCTCACAGATAGATTCGTGTCTCCATTGCAAGGCAACAACTGCTAGGCAGTTCAGGGGAAAAATGTTTCTGCATGCTCTCATACATCATAAAACCTCAATAATAAGGGGTTAATTCCAGCAAAAAGCAAGTAACCCCCAGTTATATTGTCTAGTATTTATTACCAGCTAGCACCAAACAGTGGCAAACTTGAAAGAATATATTATGTCATATAACAGACCTCCAACGATCTGCAAGCAAAACACATTCACTCTTTGAGGCTGTGCTGACATTTTTAAAATTACAAGGGCAAAGCTCAGCTTCTGCTCTTTATAATTCCAGCAGTGAATTACTGCCTTGTAATGGGTTCTTGGGTATCCATTATTCTACATCTAGTGCTGGAGTTAAGGCAAAACTGTATGATAATTTTACTGAAAATTGTTTTGAACCTTTGCAAGCCACTATTATGCTCCAGTTCAGGAGAGCAGGAGAAAGTTCGTTGGCAAGAAGATGGATGGTGAATAGACTTCATTATTAACCATATAGTTATCACATATTAAAGATCTTTCTGCTGTCTTTAGAGGTCTTTAATTCAATGGGGAGGAAAGAAAAAACAAACTAAAACCTTTTTGAGTTTTTTTAAGGAGATATTCATGTTAAGCCTACATGGCACAGAAACTTTAGGCTGGTCAATAGGCTGAAGTAAAGCAGCAATGAAAGCTGTTTACTTTGGCAAGTAAACATTTTCATTTTTCTGGCAATCTCTGTGTCTCTCTACTGATACCAAACAATTAACTGGAGGTTGCTGGTAGATCCTGATATGCTGAGATCCTGGTGTTTTATTTGATAGCTGTGAGTCGTGGGGATGGAATTGCTTGGAGAGGTTGGTTATCTCTTGCCTACTCACACCTTTTGACTCCCTAGCATTGGGAGAGACCAACAAGCACCAGTCTTCTTGTAACAGTATCATTCTTCCTTGAAAAATGGTTGCCCACATATGGAGATGAACTTACTCACCTGTCTCCAGGCCTGTCGCTCTGTTTTACCCTCCTAAGAGCACAGATTCCTTGGTCATTATGCTTTTAAAGGAACAGTCCAGCAGCAACTTCAGAATGCTCCCCTGCCAAACCAAAGCACCTTGCAGAGCCTGGGGAAGGAGGGGTGGCAAGGAGGCAGCTGATTCCACTGTGTTTTGACAGGAAAACACCAGCACCACTAACACGTGTTTGTCTTAGGGATCGAAGATACCTTCCGGACAGCTGCCACAGAAGTGAGTTTACTTGCAGGGAGTGAAGACTTCAATGCAACCAAACTGTTTGAAGTTGGTAAGCAGCACAGTCAATCCTTCAGTAACAGATAAGAGTCTTCCTTAGGGTTTTCTTAGTCCTGCGGGACCAAGATACTGAGTTTAGCACTAAAAATGTTGATAACAACAGCAATTTATTATCTTGCTTATGTTTATGATCCAAACATTTGCTTCAGTCATAGAATCTTTCTCCCTTAAGTCCTGTGCTTGTTTCATCATAAAATGGTTATTTGCTGTCCTAATTCAGAAAAGAGCTGTAAGACTCCACATTAATGGAGGGGGAAAAAATCAAACCTTTATTATTTTGCTGAAATAGCCTCGAATGGAAGGCCCTATAAAAGCATTTTAAATACAGCTGTCACATGAAAAAAATAAAAAAGGGCAATGACTTTTATGAGCATGCATTGCTTTTATAGCTCTGTGTGCTGCAGTGGGGGGAGCAAAAGCAATTTTGTAGGGCATGGGTTGATTCTGAACTATCTAAAACTCAATCCAATGTCTGCAATGTTCTGCTTTCATCCCTCCAACAAAACCATAGTGTGGCCACTCAGAGACACTGGATGCTGGACTCATTGAATAAATAGTGTAACCCAGCACCTCCCTCCTAGGGTGGCAGGGCACAATAGTTAATGACAGCCAGGATGGGACTCTTTAAGGAGATAGAAAAACAGGACACCGCTCACTAAGTAAATATTTTGCAAGAGTGTTTGCTCTAAAAGTTTTAGGTCCCAGTTAGTTGCTCTCTTGCAAAGTCCTCTGAAGTGAGTGTGGAACAAGACGGTTTTTTTGACAGCCCATAGAAAGATATAGATGCCTTAAATAATATTTTAGGTAGGAGATGTTTAACTGGATTCTCCCAAGAGCCTTGCAAAACTAGAGAGTGCCAGTATTAAATATGCTACTGGTCTACAAACCTCTTTAATCCCACCTATACATCATGGCTCTGGTGCCATTAACTCCTCCTGATGTACAGCCACTCTGATGTAATGTCACATATGCCCTTTTAGAACCTGAATCGCTTTTGGCTGCATTTGCCAGCTAAGATGTCAGTCTCCATGTTTGAACTACAGATGCTTGAAGTACCCCTTTAGAAAGTGGAGACCAAATAGAAAAAACTATTTGTTTTTTAGAAGAAAGACTGAATTAGGGCCTAGAATGAACTTTAGAAAGAGTAATCCAGGCCTTGCTTGCCATCCTGTAATCTCTAGCATTGTCTGAAACTTAATCCTTCAACATCTGACTGCCGTTTTTCCTGGTGAGTGTGTTCTGACTAAGGGTTCCAGCTGGAGACTGGCACCGAATCACTGTAATTTCCCTATTTCTGTTGCTTATCAACCCATGGTAGTGTCTCTTGTGCTGCATGGGGATATCAGTAACTTAATTATAATTTGCCAGGTAGAAGTGTCACAGATTCCTACTGGCCTGGTTCTGCACTGTAACTCAGACTAGCACTGCCTGAGGCACTGAAGTCAGTCACACATGATTTCTTTACCTGACAAGACAGCACAGTAACACACAGTGGGCAGGGCAGCAAGCTGTGGCTGCCCTTTCTTTCTAAAACAGAGCACTGGTGCTGAACAGCTACACTTTACTCATTTGTTATCACTGATCACACGAACTGGGATGCTGCTTAATGTATCTCAAGTTTCCATTTCCTGCCCTGAAACAGATACTGATAGCTGTGAGAGATGGATGAGCTGCAAGAGCGAGTTCCTGAAAAAATATATGCACAAAGTGGTCAACGATCTTCCCAGCTGCCCGTGCTCCTACCCCAGGGAAGTTGCGTACAGCACCGCTGAGATCTACGATCGACTTAAGAGGAAGAACTTCCGCTGGAAAGATGCGAGTGGTCCAAAGGAAAAACTGGAGATCTACAAGCCCACGGCACGGTACTGCATCCGCTCCATGCTGTCTTTGGAAAGCACAACGCTTGCAGCGCAGCACTGCTGCTATGATGATAACATGCAGCTGATCACCAGGGGCAAAGGGGCAGGGACGCCGAACCTGATCAGCATCGAATTCTCAGCAGAACTCCATTACAAAGTGGACATTCTGCCTTGGATCATATGCAAAGGTGACTGGAGCCGCTACAATGAAGCCCGGCCTCCCAACAATGGGCAGAAGTGTACAGAAAACCCGTCAGACGAAGACTACTACAAGCAGTTTCAAGAAGCAAGGGAATACTGAGAAGATTTTCCTCTTCTTCAGACACAAAATAGCATTCGTTTCCTGGATGCCAAAGAACTGATGATGGCTGCTGCATTGGCTCCTCCACAGGGGTTGATCAGTTCCTTTCTAATGAATGTATATAGTTGTAATATAATACGTAACTATTTTTCATAGTGTGTGTAATTTATAAACACGTATCTCTCTGTCTCACACACACCTATTTTTGCATACAGACATACATAAATCTTGTCCTGATAAGATTTTATACTGCAATAACATCCATGTAATAATGTGCATTTCATTTTATTTCCCATCTGTAACATAGTGGAGGGGTTGGGGGGTAGCTGCCATCACCATCAGGCCCCAAGGCCCCAGCTGAGGAGGCACATATTTAAAAGTTGTTATAAACAATGGGATTGAAGAATGTACTCTTCCATATGGGAATGGTTTACAAGATTAATGCACCTACAGCATCGGTTTTCTCTGTAATTGGTTTCATAACTAGTCATATCTAAGAAGGGAAGAAAATTTTTTGGAAGGGTAGTAGTCAAAAGAGAATATAGAGAATCCCTGGCAATTTTTCTTATGGAATTCTTCCTGTTACCTTCTAGTTCAGGTCTTTGCAGTCCACCTGGGGTAGGCTTGCAGGAAGTTGTAGCTGTGGTTTTCCTACAGGCCAGAAAATGTCCTGATGCAGTGGTTCTGCAAGAGTTACAAACAGCCCACTCCTGGAGACATCTCGGATAGGGAGCTGCAGCTGTTGGGGCTTACGTCTCCAGAGCAGCTACCTGTGAACTGAGCATGCTGTAAGTCTTCAGAGGTGTGAGGGCAGAGAGGGAATCCATGTCAAAAGACAAAAAAAAAAATCACAGTTCCTTCCCAGTTTTTAATATGAAGAATGTTTTGATCTGCTTGTTTCTTTCTTTTAAGAAAGGAAAGAAGTTTATTTTTTTAGAGAAGAGTAAAAGTGGAATCCACAAGTTCCCTGGGATAAATGATACAACCAGCCCTTTTCCCCCAGTTTTCTCATGCTGAGTGCACAGTGTCCTACAGAAGTAGCTATTCTTTAGGGGAAGCTCTCTGGGAGGAACTATTGGTGACTTAAAATGTCTTAATTTTTTAAAAAAGTTAGCATTATTTTTGTAAAGTATTTATTGAATTGTAACGATGACTCACATGTGGGATATGTCTATAACATGAAAGGCTTCTGTAGATGGAACTTGATTTCCAAGAACATGACTGTTGTTAGGCAAAGGTTTATTTCCAAATTTTTATAAAGTGCAAGTTTACATACATAATCCTGTCATTAAGCATCTCATACCTGCATTCTGATGAAAGATAAAAGTTACACCCTGGGTAAATAAATACTTACAGTTCCATCCTGTGAAAGACTGCCTTGCTGCAAGTCAATGTCTTCATTTGGAAAACTAAGGCTAAATGTCACTAGAGAAATGCCTATTTTGGGGTTATGTGGTCTGACACACACATGTGGAACCTCACGCAGTGGTAAAGCCAACCGGCATCGCAGTCTGAGCTCTAAGATTCAAGACAGACACAAAAGACAATTCCCTCTGCTATATAAGACACACATAGATGATATTTAAGGTCGCTTCCAACCCACACCCTTCTGTGGCATCCTGTAAATCTTTTTTGTGTCTCTGTTGGACTCTCATGTCTGGTTGATTGGGAGCTCACGGACGGACATGTGCGTGTGCTGCTCGCCAGGCTTGTTCCCAGCCTGGCTCGCAGGTAAACGAGGTCCGATGCCCGCATGAACCAGCGACTGAAGGATTGATGGTAACTGAGGTTTGCGTGCCTCAGTTTCCCAGTGCAGCCCAAAGCCATTCCTACAGCAAGTAGTTCTTGCTGTTTATCAAGCCAGCGGCAGAGGCAAGGAGGAAAGAGTTGGAAACTCTGTTAGCTGCAGTCCAAGTTTATTTTCTCCTGCCCTCGGGGGGGCAGAGAGGCAGTTACTTGAGGGGAAGCCCAACAGAGAGACCCCGGTTTGCTCTCTGGCAGTCAGTTTTAAGGTATTACATCATGAGGTAGAGATAACAGAATTAACCAATCATGAAAGGAAGATACATGATAGTAAACCTGTAAAGGCATCTCAGGGGAGGAACAAAATCAAACTAACAAATAACAAAACAGCTGGAGGGTATCTCAAACCACGCTGGCCTGTTACAGGACTTGAAGCTTCTGTGATAAGGAAGCAGACGTGGTGTGAGTGACATGCAAGGGATGTTGCTATGCTGTAGATTCTGCCTTTTGTCTGCCTTCGGGGGCAGGGTCCTGCGATGGGAAGTCAGCCCATGAATCCCATACAGGCTGCACAATAGCAACATGCGTGGTGCCCCTGGCACGAACACGGGCACAACAGCCCCGCTGGCCTGGGCAGGGTCAGGCTTGCGTTGGTCTGCCCAAGTGGTGCAAACCAGGGGGTTCAAAGGCAGCCGGGCTGGGCACACGCAGTCTGACCCGTGCTGGAGGCTCTCCTGGATCTGCTGGGCCTCAGAGCCTCAGCCCTGCTCGGGCTCCAGGTCTCCAGAAACACAGCGATCTGGGCAAAGCCACCGCACATCTGCGACAGCAACTGCTCTGCTGAGGTAACCTCGGCAGCTGGAAAACTTGGCCAAGTCATCGGAGCATCGCAGATCCAGACTTGAGTCGGTGGGGAAGACATGGATATGTTCTAGCACAAGCTGGTAGTAACAAAACATGGTTAGTTGAGCAAGAGGGTAAACATGGGGTTCACCCCTTATTTTTTATAGAAACCAGATTTTGTAAATTCTTGCAAGGTCATATGAAGGCGCCACTAGCTCGTGGAGCCAGTTAAATTGACAGCAGATGGATGAAAGGCACAAGGAGCTCCAGGATCAGTCACTTCACAGGGAAGACAGGTATTTTCAGGGAGAAAGCTCTGCTTCTTACTTAACAGTGTAGGGGGAACAACATTCTCAGGTTTCTCTGGGAGGGAGATGAGAGGACGGTCAGTCACAATTCTTGAAATATAAAACACATCCCTGCCCTTTGTGGATTAGTAAATTATGGTGCTATTGAGAAATGCTACTACACTATTAATAAAGAACATAACACATAAAGTGTCAGGGAAGAGGAAAAATTATTCTAATAAATGAAATGACGCACAAAGTTTCAAGTCTTGCCACTCGTAATTTGCCAAGGGTGGAAACTCTGAGGGAGCCAAATAACTTCTGATAGGACCTACCAGGTGTTTCATAGGATGAGTCCTGGAGCACGGATATTGAGGGAGTCTGCTGTCCTAAGCAACAGTTTTATTAAAAACAAAGTCTGTCCTACTTCATAATAAATTATGATCCATTCTGGCAGGGCTGCTTATTTTATTTTCTGTTTTCTTTATCTCCTTTCCAATGACCAAAATTGCACGTGAAATGACTTTGTGTAGTAGACTTTAGCAAGGTGCTGGAGTTTACCATGGCCAAATTTGGCTCAGTCTTTTAAATACAAGGCTTCTCATATTAGAACAAGACTCGAGGAAGGCTTTGTGTCTCACATTCCCAGGCACAGGTCAGTGGTTAGGAGAAGCTGTTGTTATGTTTCTTATGTTATCACAGAACAGGCACATTGGAACACTCAACCAAAGATATGGGGGGGATTGAAACAAGCATAACTGAACAGGGAAACTGAAACAAGGAACCAGTCAAGTCATCCAACTTATTTTTAACCCCCAATCAATCAGCAGATACGGATTGCAGCACAGCTTCTGAGTCAAGTTGGTGGGAATGCATTAAGCTGCTGTGAAAGATGTGTGGAGCAGTGCCCCGAGGAAGCCATAAATGGATTGAATCGTACCTTTGATGGTTAAAAGGATGAGTGGGACTGGCTTCACATTGCCCGGACAGCTGCTGAGCAGCAAAATTCCACTAACATAACCCACAGTGATGCATATGGGTTATAGGACAATATAGCGAAAACCAGAACCATACACACATCCACGAATCCCCACAGCCCTGCATTAGTTACCAGCTGCTTTCCCCCCCTCCCGCTGTGCAGACTGGTTAGCACTGTCAACACAAGGCATTCTTTGCAAAAGTGCTGGTGAGCTCGTGGGGCTGCTCCAGATACAGCGTTCGCGGTGAGGTTGTAGGGCTGGTTGCAGTGAGTTGCTGATGCACCTGACACAGCTGAGTGGGGCCAGGCCAGCTGAAGGCAGGAAAGGGGGAAAGTTACCTTTTCCTGTTGAAGAATCTGCCCTGCCAGAACGGCAGGGCCTTAATGCCTTGGTGCATTACTTGTGGTGTCTCCCTGGCTGGCAGCAGGAAGGCAGTGAGGGAGACCTGAGTGATGGCCCAGGGAGCTGCTGCTTCTGAGGAGCCACCAGTGCTCCCCCAGGCTTTCCCTTTCTCCTCTTCCTTCGTTCTCCGTCAGGACGCCCCTGGAACTGCCCAGCAGCCAGCATGGCTCACAGCAGTTTGGCTTTAGCTCTCAGCAGCAGAGTCACACATTCATCCTTGCCCGGAGAAAGTCACGTCAGGCTGGACAGACTATGCAGAAACCTGGCACGTGCCGTTCCTAGCAGGGGCAGGAAGCTGTCAGAGCGTGTTCATAACCCAGCCAGGCACAGCTACTCTGCAGCTCCACTGTCACCTGCAGGACCATCCAGCACTACACAAGGGGCAGTGGCATGGCAAGGCTCTTTCTCCCTCAGAAGAGGAAACCTGCAAAACAGATACAGACAAACTCGGAATTCTTCCTGTTCACTGCATCCACCTGCACAGGCACCAGCACGGCCACATCCCTCCCCTCCAAACACATGGAACCCAGCGTGCTGAGGAGGGAGAGCATCAGCAGGAAGACCACCAGAATAAAGATGACACTTTTCCCAGCAAACCGGTGTGAGCGTGTGCTGCTGCCTGGCTCCACGGCATTTCTGTGCCAGCAGAGAGAGCATGTGTTTTTCTATCACCAATTCCCTGCTTCTTTCCCTTTGTAACTTTTAATGGAAAAATGTGTGGGCAGTTTCCATTATGCCTGTGCTGTTTCAGACAAATTAGGGGTTGGCTAAGAAATCACTGGTTTCATATTTCATACAGAAAACACACACATGCATATATTTATATGTCTATGTAAATTAATTTAGGATATCCTCTAGTCATGCGCTGTACAGCGGTTTGCTGCCGAGTGGTGCCTGCAGGAAGGGTCCCACGGCAGAGCCCTTCCATGCCTCCTGCACAGGGCATGAGGCTATTTTTGCACTTGCACAGGGAGGAGAAGGGCTGGGAGGCTAAAATGGCAGCAGTCATTCTTCAGCTCTGCCTCTTACTTTCTGAGTGGCAGGTTTACTCATTTTTCCTTTTCAGCTGCACTGCTAAAGCCACAGACGCCTTTTATGACTGTGCTAATTTTCTATCAGTTCAGGGAGTTATAAATTTTTCCCTTATTTATTCTCTATCACAAGAAGGATCTGGCGGGGGGGGTGATTTTTAAACATACAGAGAAACTTTTCATTCTGTACGTTGCACATTTTATAAGGGGTTCAGAATGTTATATTCTGGAAGTGATAGCAATATTGCACAGGTCAAACTGGCCAAACCTAACACAGCTAAGTGTGGGTGGCTCTAGTCTTCAGAGGAGCGCTTAGATAGTATTTCCTTTTTAAAACTGGGCAAACAGTATTACATGTGTTAAATGTCAGAGCTTGCCATTCATTACGGGCCTGACCAATGCTTCGCTTAAAGTAGAACAGTGCTTCACTTATGGATTTCAGGAGGACTCTGGTAAGACTCTGAAACATGCCTGAAGCAAGGGACAGCATCTGCACACCATGGTGGTGGATACAGGATGTGAGCCAGAAAGTTTGGGGAGCAGAGGCACCATATTCCAGGCTGGCTCCTGCCTCTGCATAGCTGTGCTTAACCCATTTGTTGTGCTTAGCCCATTCCTTTGTCCCCAAATCCAAGCTGCAGCCATTCCCCTTTTCTCACTTCCCAGGGGCAGCTCTGGAGGGGATGTTGCTCAGCCGTGAAACACAGAACTAGGACAAAGCTGGCCTTGGAAAAGCCCCATCTGCCTGAGTAGGGCTCCTTGAACCAGGTAAGGAAACGGGAAAAGTGCAAGTGTACTGGACCATGCAGACACAGGGACTCCTGTGTCCCACTGTCCCTGGCAGTGTTGACCATTAAGCAGCCAATGGGGACCACCTTCTAGCCACAGTGCAACCTGGCTTCATACACCTCCTGCCTGCCAAAAATCATGAGGGCAAATCTTAAGCTGCGTACCAGCACTGCTGCAGTTCTGTTATGCCAAAAAGCACAGGGCATCCAGCCTGGCATGATATCTCCATCCAGGAGCCAGCTCCCACCAGGAGGCAAAAGCACAGTTCCATCTCATGTGCAAACATCCCAGCTATTCCAGCACCATCCAGCAACTGACAGCTTGGAGAAACAGCAAGGTCTGTCATTGTCCCTGCAGCAGTAACCACGTCCAAACAGCCTGAGTTGGGTGCATCAGTTCTCCTACACATCCCTCATCTTACAGCCTGCCTGGAAAACACCAAGAAAGAGTGTGGAAGCAGGAAGAGTCTCTTTGGGTTGAGAGGATGAAGTAAGAGGAATGGAAAGAACTTCTGGCCGGTGTGGGGAGGAAAGAACAGTGCATTGAATTACAAAGTGGCCTCATTAAGGGTCATCCCAATTTAAATCAGCATGTGGATAATGATATCCTGAAGGAGGATGGTCACAGAGAGGGGCAAGTCAGAAGGAAAGAAGCAAATCTTGAAAAGGAGCTGAGCAAAGAAAATACAGTGTCTACGTCCTAAGGACTTCCCTTGCCTGGCCGTCCGCTCACAGAGCCATTCCCCAAATATTTCACCACGTGTTACATCACCACTAGGTACACAATCCCAGAAAAGCCAAATTAAAAGGTGCAGCTGGTAGGTGTAAGGGGAGGAAACATTCCTGAGCCATTTTCCTGAATAACTGCGCCCCTGGCCACGTGCTCAGAGAGGCCGCGGCACAGCGGTGGCTGCACCACAGCTTCCGGCTGCCCGCGAGAGCTCCATGGCGGTGGTTAACCTTGACAAATAACTGTGTTTTGCCCTTGCCCATAGTGGCACAGCCGTCAGCACTCCTGTAATTTAATGCGGCTTTTGCTCAAAAGGCCAGCCCCCTTCCTCTCACCCCCATATCAGGCACCCGGGTGTGCCCCCTCCCAGCAGCACCGACGGCACAACGGAGCACTGGCTCGGGTCGCTTTTCCCGCGAGGAAAGGGGGACCTGGCCTCCTCTTCCCAGCACGCAGACAGGAGGCATGAAGCCACCGGAGCGGCACAGGCTGGAGGTGGGGGAGGAAGCTGACTCAACCTCAAACACAACCGCATCCATCATTGCTAGGTTGGGTGGCCTGGTTGGAAAGGCAGGGTTGTTTTTGCAGCCGGCGGGATTGCCCCGCGGATTCAGTCTGCGAGCCAGAGGGAAAGCAGTGGCGTGCTCTGTGTCTGACTGTTCAGCACTGATGGGGAGCAGGAAGGTGGGAAGCCCCGAGAGCTGAGTACTTTTAGATCCAGCTGGATACAAGAGCCAGCATTGCCAATCTGAATCTCGGTCCTGGGATGGAAACAACACCCAGGCAGCCACACAGGGAGCTGGGGCCAGAGGAACACGTGGAAGGAGAGCCCAGCTTTGGTGTCTAAGTCACCGTCGGGATGTGTTTGGTCTGCATTTGAAAGGAGGTGGGGCCAGATAATTCTAGCTTTAGAAGAGGACATCTGCAAGGCCAGGGAATCCCACTAGCCTGTCTGCTCACTCTGACACCTCCAGACTGGCAATTCTGCCATGAGCTGCAGAAATCTTTTTGAACAGATCTTGAATAGGGTAGAGCAAATTTAATAGAAACTGTGAGATTTTTTTCTTCCCAAGAATATCCACCTATTTCTCCCACAGATTGCTTTCTGCAAAACTTCCCACTGCTTTCAGCAGGGGTAGAGCTGCTCCAACATCTTCAAATCCAGACCCCTCCAGAGAGAATCATGATTTGGGTTGGAAGGGAGCTTAAAGCTCATCTAATTCCACCCACTCTGCCATGGGCAGGGTCAACTTCCACTATACCAGGTTGATCAGAGGTCCATCCAACCTGGCCTTGAGAGGTTCATTGGCAGCAAAACCTAGAAGGGAAACAGCAGCAGTACAACCCCCCCATAGCTCAGTCACCACCCTGCACTCATTGCACCCCCAAAAATGCCAAGAGCTTCCAGGCCCTTTTTGGAACAGCACTCCCAGCTTTCTTACCCGCTGGCTGAGTTTTTCAGGTCAAGCCAGGTGTGGACTCCAGTGAAAAGGCTTGAAATCCTTCTCTAAGAGCCACTAATCCGATATGTTTGCTGCTCACCCTGGGGGGCAGGAGACAAGTGACAGCCCCTCTCCTACCACAGCTTGCCCTGTGCTGGCTTTGCAAAGGCCTCACTGCATCCCTGAGCACTCAGGCAGCACAGCTCAGCACCACTGGCAATGGCCACTGCATTGCCCCTATCCCAAGACACTTCTCATGCCAGATTTTTCCTTTTTTTAATGGGCAGAGAGACAAATCCAGACCTCCTGTATGAAGACAATTTGTCTCTTCTGGATAAGTTCCAGCATGAGGAGGGTACTTTATACATATGGGTTTTCTTTCATGTTTGATTGCTGGACTAAGACCGCATTGTTGTCCAGCTCAAGGGAGGGAGAAAAAAGAGCAAAAACCACACAAATCAGGAAAGCATTAGGTAAACTTAGCTCAGAATACATCTTCTGACCAAATGGAGAGCAATGCTCTTTCATATAATTAGACTGTCTGCCGGAAGTCAAACAGAACAAATTGTGATGCTTTCAGTGCTGTGGGAGCTGTGCAGTCCCTGGGAGATGATCACATCTTCCCCACAGCATTAGTTGTCATCCCTGAACAGGTTGTGAAGGCAGACTGTCGTTTAGAAAACCCTCAGAAACTCTTTCACTGCATTGCAGTTCCAAATGCCATTCCTCAGTCAGAGAATCACGGAATGGTTTGGATAGGAAGGGACTTCAGAGGTGATCCAGCTCCACCCCCGCTGCCACGGGCAGGGGTGCCACCCCCAGAACAGGTTGCTCAGGCCCCCATCCGCCCCGGCCAGTCAATGAAGAGATGCATGCAGGAAGATAAGGCGTGAAAACAAACCCTGACTGATCAAAAAGCGTTTGAACACTGTCTTCAGATTCGCATAAGGTGAGCAAAATACAGGGTTTGGCAGTAAAGGGACAGTGGCACAACCAGCAGGAGAGCAGATCCAGTGAGTGGGACTGTACTGCAAGGAAAACACTCTGCAGCAGCACATGGTATCAAAGAGTAAGTGATCCCATCCTTCAGGTAATGTTTCTTTCCACAATAGCCTTTGCTTTAATGGGAGTGGCACAAAGGGCATTGAAACATGCAGGCACAGCGAAGGAAACTTGAGCCTGACACTCACATTTCTGCTCATGGCAAGCAGTGGGGATACAAAGGGCCAGAGCATTCACCCCTCGAAGCCAACAGCAAGGCTCAAATCATCCATAGCCCAATCTGTTTTTTGGGAATCAACTCTTTACCAAGAAGAAACAAGTAAACATTTTCCATCCTCTTCTCTTCCTAGATGTTAAGCAAGAGTAACTTGTAAATTGCTTCCAGCAACTTCGAGACAACAAGGGAACAAACAACTATCAACAGGCATTAGGCTCATTTCTTCACACGAAAACAGTTATGAGGCTGAAGGGATCCTGACAGGCAATTGGAAAGCAGTCCTTTTTATGCTAAATTTACTGTATTTTAGAACGATTTTCCATGATTTAAAATGTGCGATGCAATAAAGAGCTGGAATGCCTTCTTTTGTCACAATATTTCACACCCAAGGCCTCAGAGCACTTTTGTGAATCAAGCTTTGCAGTAGTTTTGCAAAGCAAATGGTTTAGGAAGCAATGAACTGGAAACAGGGGGCAGTTTCCAGAGCTGTTGGTGGTCACCGAGGAGCCTGTAACAAAACCAAAGCAGCGTCCCAATATCTGGGCTCCCTGATCCCATGCCCTCCTTGGGCAGATGTCTGCTGACAACCCACCAGACGTCTTCATCTGGAGCTGGAGCTCCTCACCTGCACGCCCAGGCTGCACTGCGCCCTGGCAATGAAAGAAATGCAGAAAGAAAGATGAGATGGGTTCACTGAGGGAGGAAAACATAGGAAGTGAAACACTGCACATTTTGCAGTCTTCCAGATTCTTCCTGGGAAGAAAACAGCGTCAGCTGTCTTGACACCACTGCTGAGCAGACCATAGCTAACTGGGACCATTTGAGGGTCCCAGTTCAATTCTGGTGGACAAGCAGCCCCATTGCAAAAACCAGCTGTAACCAGCACTGCAGACAAAGGGCTCAAAGCCTGAGCAGACAGGAGGCTGTGCTGGTTTTGGGGGATCCCACACAAACACATATGGGCGAGATTTTTAGTACTTCCATGCAGAGGAACTTGCCCATAACCATAGGCCATGGTAACTCAGATTCCTTAGGTTATTGGCACGTAACCAAATGGTTTCAGGGTTCAGCTGTTAGCTTAATGCCTAGAGCAGAGCCCTTCCTGAGAGCATCCACAGAATCCTAGAATCATTAAGGTTGGAAATTACCTCCAAGGTCATCAAGTCTCATCTTCAACCGAATACCTCCATGTCCACTAAACCATATCCTCCACCATGGGCAGGATTTCCAGTCAAAATGGGGAAGGAGCTGAGGCCTTTCTACTAACACAGACTTTCTCATTAAGTTAAAACCAAAACCAGTGATCTACTGAGGCTTCTTATGAGCCATAGACAGCCCCTACACAGTGGGACAGGACAGGCTTAAGCAGCAGGATCACAACCATACCTTGGTGTGGTTCTCCATACTCAGAACATTTCTGTGCCACATTACAAAACATCTCTAAGTCCCTCTTGGGGATCTCAGCTCAACAAATACTCATTACCTAACTTCCCCATAGCTTTTAAAACATGACAGTAATATTAGGAAAACTCATGGTGTCAAGAGAATTAACCTGGCTAAAGTCAGTGATGAAGGGCTGTGGCAAAACTGGGACCTGATTGCAAATCCCTTTTCCTGTGGGGCTCCGCCTGTCTTCTAAAAGCATCAGCACTACTATGAAAGATCACTGAAATACAAGTGGTATTAATGCTGATATTCCTGAAGATTCCAGTAACTGTGTCTCATATCCACCAGTGGTTTAGACAGAAACTGAGCAGCCACCAGGTTGTGTGAGGCAAAAACAAGTTTGTGCCCAGGTTGAACACTGTCCACACCTCAGAGCAACACACAGACAAATCCTCAAGAGCCACGAATGGGTGAATGCAGAGAGTGCACACGGTGCAGGATTTGCTCTCAGCGGCTCTCCACAGTGTGCCACTCACACATGATATGCTGTCCTGCATCCAGGAGGGCTTTGTTCTCTGTGGGGTGAAACCTCAGCCTTCAGTTTAATAAATGTGGCTGCAGAAGCCGAAAGGGTGAGTCACAAAGCAGTTGTGTAAGCACACATGTGATGGGAGCACACAGGACATGCATTTCCGTCGCAGAGGATTGCTTGGGTGCAGCAAAGCCCTTCCGATGGACACAGGTTGGGACACAGCCCCAGCCATCACCTCCCACCTGGTGCCAGACAGGGCTCAGACAGTCTGTCCTCCAGCCACTTTTAAAGGATAAATTAGGAAAGGGGAAAGGCAGGGGAAGAGGGATGAGTGCTCCTAAAGCTCCCCCAAGAGAAGCTGCCGGCACAGGACACCTTTGCAGCATGCAGCCTGCAAACAGTGCTGACAGCGGGATGCAGAGCCCATGGAAGCAAGGGCTGTGGTATGTCCTGGCTCCAGCTGGGCAGTGTTTTCCTGACCCCTCTGCTCAGCAGACTGCAAAGCCTTCGCTAGGATTAAAGACCTGCCCGACCACGGGAGCCACAGAAGGGCAGGGGGCTGCTCGCCAGGACAGGTTCCTGCCTCCCTTCTGCACTGGGCTGATCAGCTGGCTCGTGCTTGGGAAAAACAAGGATGCCCACGGAGCAGCACCAGGGGAGAGGAAAGGGGGAGCAAACACCTGCGGGTGCTGCTGCTGCTGCTGTGGCAGAGATGTCTTGACCTCAGAGAGAAACCTGCTGTATCCCCACAGGGTCTGGAAGGAAAACAAAAGCTACAACTTAAAATCAGCTCCAGGGCCAGCTGTGCCTTTACATCACCATTGCTCACAAGTTTCCATCCCATGGCTGTGGCCACCTTTGGTGGTGTAGGTAGACCCTCAGAAAAGCAACAAGGGGTCGGATCCCCTTTGTTCTCCTCACTCAGACTGTCTCTTTTCCTTACCCCCTGCCACCAGCCAGATGTGCTCACTGCCTCTCTCCTGCCAGCCTTTGCATTCACCCTGGTGTTCATTCAGCAATTCAATTCAGGAAGCTGATCCAGCTGAAATCCTCAGCAAGAATAAAAAAAAAGAAGTTTCCAACCAGAATATAAGCACTGTCTTTGAAAACACACACAAAAAAACCCCTTCCTAATTTGTTTAAAAAAAAAAAAATACAAGAAAGAAAGCGATTGAAGTGTCTTCATAAAAATTTCCTTTTAAGTTGAAGAGAAGTGCCATAAAAATACCAGCCTTCTAACACCTTAAATTGAGTTGTAGAAGAGATGGTGCCTTTACCAAAAGAGGCTGTATGGAATTCATCACTGGTTTACTTTTAAAATAAATCTGCTGGCAAAGTTGTGATGTGACCTACTTAATTTGTTGTCTTGAAACTTGATGAGCATTTAAGATTTGTTCCCAAAGCCTGGAAAATGAGAGAAGGGGGGAAAATGCGGGCACCGTATCCAAACGCCTGTGTTGAGATGCTGCCTTCTTTCAGACCCTGCAGGAGTCAGTGGGTGCAGCAGTGCTGCTCGTGGGAGGAAAGCTGGGCTCCAGTGGCCCTCACAAGGGGGTCCAGTCCGTCGTCCTGCCTAAAGCAGATCAGACACTGTTTCTAGCAGAGATTTGTTCCCTATATTTTGAGAAGTTTCCACTGATGGAGGTTTTACTCCACACCTGAGCAAGCCGTCTTTCTCACCGCTAAGTTTTTGCAGAAGCCTCCTCCCTTTCTGCTTCCACAGCACCCTTTTCTACAGATGACAGACACAGTGAGCGACGCCTTCCCCATCTCCTTGCAGCCATCACTGACAGAGCTGGAGGTTGTCACTATTCCAAGCCCTTAATCTTGTAGCTCCTTGCACTTTCTCTCTTGCTCTCTTCTCACTTCCTCATTTTTATTCGCTTTCCACAAAATGCGGAGCACAAACCCACGGGGCTTTCTCTGCCAGAGTACACTTTTGTGGACGCCTTTTTGCCCCAATGCACCACAGCTCCAACACACTCCTGCACTTGTTTCAGGTTCAGTGCACACCCTCATGCTGTTAACCCACCCTTCGGAAAACTATCCACAACTCACTCAGAATCCATTTGCCTCTGTTATTATTTTCATAAACTAAGACTACATAGACTGCCATATCCAAAACAAAACAAAAAAATTAATCAAACACTATACAGCTCCCTCAAAAATCCCAAACCTCCTCACTCTTTCCCAGGTGAGACACTGAAAAACTCCCCTGGCATCACCAGAAGCACATCACTGCACCAAAAGTGTGGCTCAAGGGCTCTAGAAAATGAAAGATTTGGCAAGCAGACCTTGGTGCTTTGACTAAAAATCCTTAAGAGGTTTAAAAGCGTTTGGGCGTTCGGGGATTTTATTTGTAGGGAGAGAAATCAATTATGTCTACCTGGTTGTATTTATAGCAGCTTAATCTTCTTTGAGATTTCATATCTTCTCTGATTTGATAAGATTGTGGCCCTTTAATAAGCTGAAGTATTCATATCCTTATGACAATCTGGCACTGGAATTGTTTGCTTTAGCACTGCAGATTGCACAAGAGACATGAAAGGTTTCAGCGTAGCTGGAAAGTCACTTTTGATGAAATCACCCATCGCTCCAGGGTCTGCATTCTTTACAATTTGTGCATACTGATGATATGCGTCTTCAGATGCATTTTGGCAACCCTGTGCCATTTTCAGAAATCCATCTGGGACTCAGGAACAAAGCAAACGCACACGAACATGAGGAAGACAGAGCTGGCACAGCTACTGGCTGGAATTTCTTTAAGGAAGCTCAATCGCTTCATTTTGCTGGCAGGAAAAGATAGGAAAATGAGTGTTCCTGTTCTCGATGAACTTTGTGATATTGTTAAATCCCTCAGACAACATATAATTCATGGCAAAGCTGTGGCAGAATTCCTTTGCACTTATCCGCAGTGTGGATCTCCCCCAAAACACAGATCTCTGCCTTCATTTCATACACAAAAATTGCCCAGATGAACAATAGCTCTAACTTTAGAGAAAAATCAGAACATTTCCCTCTATTTTTTTTGCTTCAACACCACAAAAATGTATTATTACTATTCCATCAGTGCATCTTTTCTTGCACTAAAAGAAAAAACCACAGAAGCAGACTCCATGCTGTGATATGGATTGGCAGGTGACTTTTGAAGAGAGTTTTCCAGGTAATGGCTTGAGCTGTGCCAGGGAACCCTGAAGGGGAAGGCCCAAATGATGCCCCATACCTGGCAATGCCCCTCAGCACCAACAGCATCCAGCAGCGCTCCCGAGGCAGCATGAGGGCACATCCCTGAGCCTGGAGCAGAATGAGGAGGTGCCACTTACTCGAGCTCTGATCACCAATCCGACCTAAATCTCCTCCATAGGTGCTGGTGGATATTTGAGTTACACCAGCCATGGATTTAGCATGGACAGCAAGTCATAATTAATACCCATCCCAGTTTTGCATTTCTGTTGGAGAAGAGCCGTGAATCACTGAAGTGGAGCCTTGCAGAGGAAATCCTCAGCTACAACAAAAAGACTTCATGCTTTATCTCCCCCTCTCAAGTATTTTACCAGACAGACGGAGGATTTTCCTCCCAGTGACAACAATAACTACGCTCATTGAAGAAAAATATGTGGAACAGGAAGACCTACATTCCTTGTGTGAAAAATAAGAGTGGTCTGTGCCAACTGCATTTTTCAGGAACAACTCATCCACATGAAAAAATGGCTGCTGTGATAGTGTCCTGAACAGTGAGGCAACGGTAATGTGCTACATAACTGGCAGATGGGAAAAGTAGAGGAAAAAACAAGGCTTGGCCTTTGTTTATCCCTAAGATTCCATTATTAATGTGCCCCTTTGACTCACATTTGAATGACTTGCATCTTCCCTGCTCCCTGCTCCCACTGATTTGTGTAGCAACTCTACCTTATTCCTAACTGCACCATTGTCAAAAGTTTCATTATTTTTTGCTGAAGGGTCTTCTAGAAATAAATCCTGATGTCATGGGCTCTTCAGGGCATGGATTTGGAAAGCTTGTCCTTCAGTCATTTACGTGTAAACTTAACTTAACTTAACCTGTATGTCCCTAAATTAATTCAGCTTACCCAAGCGGTATGGCTTAAGTGCAGCCTGGTAGTCCGGAAAACTCTATTGTATTTGATAAAGAGGATGATGATGATGATGACGACGATGATAATGAATTATTGATGTTGTTGCTGTTCTTAATAGTATTACTATTGTAGTTGATGATGTAATTTTAAAATTTCTGATTCTAATTATTATTATTATTATTATTATTACTGAAATAGAACTCAAAAGGGAGAATAAAGAGCTGGGGAATATTTCCTAAACCTAACCCTAACTCTAACTCTAACCCCAATCCTGACCCTAACCCTAACCATTTCCTAACCCTAAACCTAACCCTAAGCCTAACCCAAGATTAGCTCATTTGGTTGGAGCATGGTGCTCATAACACAAGGGTTTTAAGTGCAATGTCACTTAAGAGTTGGACTCGATGATCCTTGTGGGCCCCTTCCAACTCAGAATATTTTGTGAATCTGTGAACCTCTTCTAAATGGGAAAAGAATGACGAGGACATCAGCCTTACATATGAGATAAGGCAGCACCCACATTTTACAAAATCGGGTATTTAAAATGCAAGGAGAACGCAATTCCCACCTTCTACCTGAGCACTGTCATTCTCGGAGCAGGAGTCCATGGATGTTTCCCAGTTCCAGACTCCCTGATGGCGCCGGTGCAAGTGCATCTCCCCCATCCCATGGGTCTGCTGAAGTCACCCATGGCCATGACAACAAAGGGCGGTGTCCCCTTTAAACGAAGGTGCTGTGACTCATTGCCATCGTGACAGATCTGCAGGAAACATAGGGCAAGATCAAAGGCAGAAGAAGAGACTTTGCTGATGTGCCAAGTGTTGGGAAGCAAAGGAGGAAGGGTGGCTCAGGGGCTGCGCCATCGCCCGCTGCCGGCAGCCATGGGCTCGAAGGGCACCCGGCGCCAGCTGAAGGAGCAGAGGCTGAGCCGTGCCAGTCTCACCGAGTAAAAACACTCAGCTCCCTTTTAGCCATTAAAATGAATGAAGAGCAAGGCTGTTTGGATAAACATCGGCCAAAAGAAACCTTGGAGGCAGTTAGAAGGCTACTGCTTCATACAATATAGACCATGTTTCCAAATACAAATATTACACTTGGCAGAGTCACTCCTTTGCTTCATGAGTTATGTTGCACTTTTTGTTATGTTTAAGTTTGTGCAAGAGGTATAAATAGCTGGGCTGGTATTAAATGAGCTTTTCTTTTTTTTTTTTTTGACAAAATATCAAAATGGTCCCAGCTCTTCATGGAACAAACACACACTCTATTCCTGTGCCTGAATTTTTGTTGCTAATTACAGAAAATACCATGTAACCAAAAAACAATGTTCAAGAGCCAGACGTGAAAAACACATCTTTCCTATATGAAGTAATTTTTTTCAGAAAGCTGTCTGGAGGAGGGCATCTGGATCACCATAGAACTGACATGTGTGCATACATGCCTAGTGGCCTCAGGGAACAGCAGTTTCTGCTCACGCTGCGGCATGGAAAGCCCCATGTCCCAGCGGAGGAAGAGTGAGTGAGACAGAGGGACCTGGTTTGGGGTTTTGGTCACAACTACTTTGGCTGATCCTGTGTTCCCCAAGAGCAGAGATAACAGGCAGTCCTGATTACCATCCTGATTATAGACACAAGATGACACTTTGTACTGCGTACAGCGACAATTATGGGCACGAGGCAAATCCCAGAAACCATCCAAGACTCTCCATCTCAACATGAGAAGATACTACAGTCTGAAGGCCAAAAGGCATTTTCATTTGTTCTTTGATAAACCTGAGAGTGCATAAACACAAGAGCACAGCAGGGCCCTCACTAGCCAAATCCCCACTGCTTCTTTATCACTACAGTGGCAACATCCACCTGGTTTAATCAATTCCTACCTGAATGGATAAAGGAGTTACTTTTAAAGATGGATGCAAATTGAGCTATCCAACATGGATACAACACAAAATGACTGTCTTAGATAAACCAGAAAGAGGAGTTCAAACACTGTTAGTTTAGCGTAGAAAAGTGTTATCAACTTCAGACAGCACAAAGGGCTGTCTATTCCTGCTGAAGACAATACTTACTTCATTTTAAAAAAAGACTTGCTAAATATTCCCAAGTTTTTTCAAAATATTTCAAAGACCACCAAGCCAATAGAGCAGACATTGACTGAAAATATGAGATTAGTGATTAATGATCACACCTTCTGCAGCCCACAGGAAATAAATAATGCATACTATACAGTTGCAGGGGTGTTAAAGGGAATGGCACACAAAATCCTTTGTTAAACAAAAGATATTTTGCTTGTGAGTGGACACAAAGAATGTGATTGTTCAATGCGTCATGCAGGGTCTCTCCATCCGTTCATCCCCCCTCAGCAGTCAGGTGAGAGCAACCAAGGAGACTCTCACCTACACAAATGGTTTGAGGCTCAGATGTTGGAACAGCTTCAGATCAAATGCTGCAGATTAACAGTAAAAAGTACAGGAAGAAACAAAAAAACATTTTCTCCTCTAATGGTTTTGCTGATGGCCAGACCTACTCATCAGAAGCAGATGAGCGTGCGTTGCATTACATCTTTATAAATAGCTCGTTGACTATTCTTCTGGTTATTTCCCCTGGTACCAACACAGGGAAAAATATTGGTCACCACTGATACAGCGGCTGATGGAACAGAATAAGAATTACTTTAGAACCCCACAGAAGTGTTGGTAATTTTATCTCCTGACACCACTGCATTTCAGGAAGCATCTGACCAGTAATAGTCATCCTACAGCACTGTGGCCAATCTCAGTTGAAAGGCTTCTGCTTATCTCGCAATCAGTGGTTCTTGAGCTCATTTTCAGTTCACGTTTTTGGCTGTGAGAAGTAGCTTGTTTTTCAGCCAGCATGATAATGCCCAGAAAACATACTTAGAAAGAGCTGAGTTAGACTTACCCAGCTCGGGACTTATTTTCTACAAAAACAGTGTCTCCCAATACAAAGGTGTGGGACAAAGCAAACACACTGTGAACTAGAGAAGAGCTATCCCCTGTGTTTGCTTGCTGCCATTTCTCATTTGGAAAAAAATGTATTTTTAACAACACAGAATTAGTAGAGGGTGGCGAGCCTTAAGCTGTCATTAGAGGCTGCCAAATGAGCCAGTGTCCCTTGTGCTGGTGAGTAAACAGGGGTGAACGAGGGCTGAACAAACAAATAAACAGAGCGGGCAGGGGTGGCTTTTGGACTCCAGCATAGGTCAGTGGCGTGGGAGTGAAGAGAAACCCTGAGCTATTTTCTCTCTGCTTTCACACCAGACACTGGTACGGGTGCCTGGGGTCCCTGTCTGGACTGGAGATCAGCTGAGTTTCCTGTTTCCCTGTGGTTAAACCCATTGAAACATCATTCCGCTCACAGACGAGCCCCTTGCAGCACTATTGAAGATGCACGACATGAAGGAAATTCAGCCTCTGGATGAATTAATTTGGTCAGTGAGATTCCTTTACAATCCAGGCAGATGCCAGCCCACCCGAGCTGCAAAATGTATGAGCAGAGTTTTGTATTTCGTGACACGTATTGCTTGCATGGAGCCACATCACAGCAGGAGCTGGGCCTTGGGAGCCCTCCTGTGCAGCCAGGGGCATGGTCAGACAAACCCGGCTGAACCCCACCAGGGTAAAACTCACATGCAGACCACTCTGTATGAATGGTTTGAGCTCTGTGCCTGCCCGTGCATGGGGACTTCAAACACTCTCGAATATTCTCTTCTCAATAACTTCCCTGAGAAACCAAATGTGAACCAGACTTGTGACACCTCTCTGATGGTGGCCTTGCCAGCTGAGCTCAGACAAACCTCTCTGCATTCATGTGAAGAAATAAAAATATCATCCTTCAGTTCCCTTCTCCAACCTGCCCACAAAAGCCTACCAGAATTTCTGCTAAAATTAAAATCTTACTCATGCATAAAGGAGGGAAAAAAAAGAGGAGACTGAGGAAAACACGATGTACACAGACTTGGCAAACACCAGTCTTGGTTTCTCCGTGGGGATTAGGACAGCCCGGCCAGGGTAAGTCCTTCTCTGGGCAATCTTACAGCTATATTTATAGTAGTTGTGATTCTGCTGAACATTTTTTTCCCATTCACACAATATTCCATACCTTCTTACTCCATCTTCACTGTGAATCCAAAATTGCCCATTTACTTTGAAGCCAGATCTCAACTCCTGCTTCCTCTCCTTGGCTAAGTTAGTTCTGTTAAGAAAGGATAATACCTTAAACATGCTTTGACTTTGCTTTTTGTACTTACTATGGACTGAAGACATTAAAGTTTTCTTCTCATTTTTTAAAGTGTAAAAGTACCATTGTGTTAAACATGTCCATCAAAAGAAATAATGCTTTCACTTGCATATTGTTACCATAAAATCTCTCTGAATGGCCTACAGAACTGACATTCTCACACAGGCAGCAAGGACAAAGAGTATGCCATGCATTTTTTGCTTTTAAGTTATGATCTAAAGGTAAAAAAAAGCAGCGAGCTACCAACTGTCTGTTGACATCCTGAGGTTTCTCTCCCTCACTGCTCTGTGTGAAATAGACAGGTGAAAGCCTCCTTCCATCACCAAGTGTATCCACTGCCATGGAACAGATGTGGGACTCGCATTCCCTCGTGTTTGCAGTGGCTGCTGCCTCTCAGAGGCACAATGGTTTTTTCCAAGGGGAGGGAGTTTCCCCCCCACGCACACACATTCCTTTGGCCATGCACTCACAGGCTGCCACTCCTGCACCTCTAACTGATGCAGATTGTACCTGAACTGAGGAGATTCTGCCTGAGGTGGCTGCATTGGGAAGCTCTGCTGACTGACCGGGTGAGCCTGAGGTCTGTTATGCAGTTTTGTAGAAATTTCCATGCATAACTCACAGGCATCATTCAACCAAAGCTAGGCACTTACCTTCTGTATCCTCCTAAGCACTGCCCCTGCTTCTGCACCAGGGACGCGGGTTCATTTAGGCCACTCGAGCTTAGCAGCCAGTCAGAAAGTCCCCAGAAATCCTGCATATTGCAGAGGCGGACAGTGCTGAGGAAACCCAGGAGCTGCACAGCCAAGCCAGGGATGGGCATCACCCCCTGGGATGCCTGACAGCCCCTCATGTTTCCTGTGCTTCTCTCCATCCCTCGGCGCCACGTGGCTCCAAACTCCAGCATGTTCATGAGCCAGGGACATTTCTAGGGGAGAGCACACAGAGCATGCGGCAGCCGTGATTTAGCTGGTGAGGAAGTAATGATTTATATTAACATTTGAAGCGGGTCATTAAATATGACCCCCTCACTGCAAACTCCATGCTGAGCAAGATATTTTCTTGTAAATGATTTACCAGCAAGCTTTTCATACTTTTGCCTGGTAGGTTTTCCATAACTGAAGTCAGGCTCACTCTCATTTCCCAAGCCCCGGTAGCAGCTTTGCTTCAAACTGTGAAGACATCTGAAGGCTGCTGCAAATTGGTTGGGATAGCTCAGTAAAGAAGCAGAATTTGGGGCTGTTTGTGGCTTTCTCTGTCCCAGTTCTGTGATAAGGTGTATGAGAAACCCAGGAGGTTGTTCTTGGGGCACCCAGGTAACCTCTGGTTGACTTTCTCTGTCTGACATGGCAGGATCTCAATGGATGGACCTCCCACCTGCCAAGGAAGAGATATTGCTCTTCTCTGAACTCTCAGCTCCACGGCCAGCGCGATGCTGAGCCTGCAGGTGGGTTCCTGCCTGCGCATGGACCCTTGTGTCTGCTACATTCCAGTGCCTGGAGCAGCGCAGGGAGGATTTCTGCAGAGGGCTGCTGCTTTTCCCGGGATGGCAGTACCTGCACTCCAGCCAGGGAAACTCAGATCGTACCAGGGGGCAGCAGCATGAGCAGCAGCTCAGGGGATGTGATTCCACCCCTCTACTCTTCTCTGGTGAGACTCCACCGGTGGTTCTGCATCCAGGTCTGGGATCCTCAGTACAGGAAGGACATGGACTTGTTGGAGCAGGTCCAGATGAGGGCTATGAAGATAATCAGAAGGCTGGGCACCTGTGCTGTGAAAACAGGCTGAGAGAGGTGGGATTGTTCAGCCTGGAGAAGAGAAGGCTCCGGGGAGGCCTTCAAGCCCCTTCCACTACCTAAAGGGGGCTTTTGAAAGAGATGGGGATAAACTTTGCAGCAGGCCCTGTTGCGACAGGACAAAGCATAATGGTTTTAAACTGAAGGAGGGTTAATTTAGATTAGGTATTAGGAAGAAATTTTTTACAATGAGGACGGTGAAACACAACAACAAAGTTGCCCAGAGAAGCTGTGGATGCTCCATCCCTGGAAACATTTAAGGTCAGGTTGGATGGGGTTCGGAGCAACCTGATGTAGTAGAAGATGTCCCTACTCAGGGACATCTGCACAGGGGTTGGATTAGTTCGCCTTTAAAGGTCCCTTCCAACCCAAAGCAGTCCATGATTCTGTGATAATGGAGCACCCAGAGGTGTTCTCCTTGGTGGGGAAGCCCCAAATCCTGCTTGCACGCCCTCCTCTGGGAGTGGCCATCTTCAACACGAATTTGCAGAACACCTTTTCAAGGCAGAGAAATCTGGGAAACTGAAGCAATCGCTGCAGTGTTCATATCTCACTTTTTCCATCATGAATAAGTTATGCTCATGTCCTTCTGAGACGCATTTATAGTTTTGCAACCTCACATCATCCAATCCAAACTCCCACTGAAGTCCATGGAAGCAATCTATCTTGTGTTATGTCAGCTTCGGGCCAGGCTTCAGTCTCCAAAGGACAATCACAGCTGAAGATAAACAAACAAGCTACACAGTTCTGTTTGATTTTGCCTTTTAAGTATAATTTTTCATCTGTGTAACTAGAACTGTTCCTTCCCAAATGAGGCTGGATCATATTGCCTGCTGCATTTGATAGCATGAGAAACAAAATTTTGCATTTATTTAGCTGGCAGATTGCTTTCTCCTTTTATGGAGGGGAAAAAATCCTCTATCAAAAAATCAGAATGTTTACTCTCATCATAAAGAATACTGATTTCTGATATTCTGAATATCTGATGTGCCTTAAAGAAGATCCTTAGAAAACCAAATAATAAGCATGATTAAAGGATAAACGAATATTTAGATAAAATGTATAGAGAATATATAGAGAAAACATGTATTTTTATATATAAAATATAAAGAATAACATTAATAAAGCCCCATTCTTGCTTTAGGACTAGCCACATATGAGGTATCAATAATGAAGACATTCAATATTTGATGTCAAGCACTGGATGTTCTGTAAGCCTGTTCATACCTACACCACAAGCTGTTGGAAGAAGACAACACTTTCAGGAAGGCAGATAATTTTTTTTTTTTTTTAAAGCAGACACTCATATAAACCGTACAAGGGAAATCTATTTGCTTGTGAGCATGTATGTAACCTTATTTTTTTTTTTTAATTGCTCCAGCTTCTAGACAATTCCAGGCAACTGAAGCCATACTATTTGATGCCAGTCTCATTCCTGCCTAGTGCAATCCGTGCAGCTGCTCAAGTCCAGCCACAGAGCCGAGCCCGGCTCGTCTGGAGACACCAGGGAGATGATTGCCTGTGCTGGCACTCAGCAGTGGCCTCTAGGCCCTTGAAAACGGAAAGAAGTATGTGTTGAATTTCAACCTCCCCGAGCCACACGGGTTATGCACAGACCGCTTTACTCTCAGTTCTTCCCCGGGACAGGGTGGGAAGCAGCCCCGCTCCCCACGGCTGCTGTCCCAGGCGGTCCCAGCTCCTGGCTTGTACCTCAAAAGCAGCACGATGGCTTAATCCGGCAGATTCCCAAGAGCCGGGGGAGAAAACTCTGCGAGGGATTCACATGCGAGGGAGACACATCAGGCTGATGCTCCCCCCGGGTCGAACACGAGCCCTGCTCACACCTCCGCTCCCAAACTTGTAGCGGAGGGTCAGGAGAGGGAATGGAGCAGCAAGACGCGGTGTTCCTTACTCCGTGTGTCAGTTCCACTGCTGAAACCGTGTCCCTGTCTGTGGTACCCTCCTGTGGCCAGGTCTGACATAGCACCCGCCCACCACCTGCCACGCTCATTCCAGAGCATCTCCGTGCGCTCGGCATCGAACCATCGTGGAACGGCTTGGGTTGGAAGGGACCTTTACAGGTCATCTGATCCAATCCCCCTGCCATGAGCAGGGACATCTTCAACCAGACCAGGCTGCTCAGAGCCCCATCCAGCCTCACCTTGAATGTTCCCAGGGGTGAGGAATCCACCACCTGTCTGGGCAACCTGTGCCAGTGTCTCACCACAAACCTTCATCCATATGACTGCCCTGCCCTGCAGTACTTCACCCCTGGTGATCACAATCCCTTGTGTTCATCCAAGGCAACCTCCAAGCCCCCCACAGCACCACTTCCTCCCCAGCAATCCCCACGCCACCCTTGGTCCTTGGCCCCTGGTTTTGGAGCAGAGCTCTCTGTGAGCAGGGATCTCCCAAGGGCCTGGACGTGCCCCGGCACAGGGCACAGCAGCTCCTGGCTCTGCTGCTCACTGGAGGCTGCCCAGAGGAGTGGAGCTGTCCTTTCCGTAGCTCCCAGCTGGGCGCTGTGTAGGGATGGCTCCTGCCCCTTTCCTCTTATGATCCAGCTGCTCCTGCAGCTCCCTTCCAGCTGTCTGTGTGCGTGGGCAGGACTCAGAGCTCCCAAAGCCATTCCACATTGCCAACCATCGCCACCTTCTCTGCTTCTAGCAAGCACAGCCCTGGTCAGCCCTTGGCAGGCAGCTGCTGCTGCACCTGGTGTGGCAAGTTTGGGCTGGAAAACCAAAGGAAATGGTGTGGGGACACCAGGTCCTCATCGCTGCCCAGATCTGCAGCATACTCAGCAGGCACTGGACACACACTGGATTTTGGAGGATGCTAAAGATGCAGGGGAGGCCAGAGATGCAGAAGCTTTCCTGACTGGTTTCAGAGCCCGGCAAATGGTGCCCCATGCCCCATGTCCTTCATCTCCTTCGCATTCCAAACAAGAAGGCCGTTCTTGTTGCTGGAGAGGGGAAGGGAGGGGAAGGATTATCATTTTTTCAGCCTTTTTCTAATATGGCAAAGCAATGCCAACAGATGGAGCTGTGCAGAGCAGAGACCGCTCACTTTGGCAGAGTACGGGGGAAGCAGCAGCCAAGCATGGAATTCTAATTATTAAGCATAATGAGAGATGAATCATCTCCAAGCAGGAGACAAACTCTATTTACTATGCTCAAGTAAAAAATAAGTCTGTCAACAAAGCTATAGCCCAGAATTGGGGATTCCCAGGGTTTCTCCATCCCTGCATGTGAGGATGTTCTGTCCCAGGAGAGAGGAAGGGCTCATCACAGCCCTTCAGCACAGGCTGGAGCCTCACAGTCCTGAGCTGGACTCACATCATCCCTCACCAGAGCTTCCCATCAAAAGGATATATCCTACAGGACTTCTTCCTTCCCCCAGCCTAATCCCAGACTTCAAAGACAGGACACAACAACACATCACAGAGCTTCCACCCACCATCTCCTTGGAGCTGGCTCAAAGTTCTCAACCCTCTTCCCTAACCCAAGGCCACAAGCACACTATGAAGACTGCACAGCTCACCAGCAAGAAGGAAAGTAGGGATGCAGGAGCAGCAGGCTCTCTGGAGGACAGAAAAAGGAAAGAGTCAACAACAGGTGACCCTCTTTAGGTCTGTATGCATGGGCAGTGAATTTGAGAGCTGCATTGTTTCACCAGAGAATAAACTGGGAGGAAAACTCCACTGTCAAAAGACACTGCATTTGTTTTCCTGACAAGATGGACTGAAACAGAATGTACTTGGTATCCTCACTGGCACATGACTAACAAGAACAAGGTCTTGCAGCCTATCTGCATGTGAGAGAGAAATAATTAGAACACTTCAGATGAGGAGGAGATGTCAGCTCTCATTTGAAAGAATTTTTCCTTTTTGTTATTTTCAGGTAAGGAGAATTGGTTACCAGGAAGGGAAAAGGGCTTGTATCTTCTTTCCAGCCACATGAAAGGTTTCAGCAAAGAAGAAGAAAAAGCTTATAATTTCTTTCTCTTCCAAGCCCCATTCAAAAAAGTCACTGGATCTACTTTTATATCATGGATAGAGGATTTCTCATGGCAAAATTACATGAACATTGTACTGGTCTTTGCAAAAGGACTGCATGGAGCAACATCTTCGATGGAGAACTTGCAGGGCAGAAAAAATAAACTCACCAGAAAGTACAAAAAGCAGGGATGGCTCCTTTGCCCCCTTCACCAGCCCCACTGTTGCCAGCAGGGATGCACTGCCTTCTTCAAGTGATATTCAGTGTAACATGGCACTACATTTCTGTGCAGGCGATTTTTACCAGTTGTGAAAAATCTGAGTAGTGAAAAATCTGAGACATGAAATAGGCAAAAACCTGGTGAAAATAAATAGAAATAAAAATTCAAAACTTTTGCACCAGCCTAAAAGGTTCTCATTTGTGAATGAAGCTGCTCAGTAATCACTGGATCAAACAATGCCTGGTTTCTTCAACATTTGTGCCAACAGAGCTCACAGCAAACTACATTTTAGTCCTAACTGGGAAAGAAGTCCTGTACAAAGGCTTTTTTGGGCATGGATCCTCAAGGATCATCATCAGTCTCCTTTCAGTTCAGGAACTTGATGTATTTCCCTGTTCTTTCTAGCCACACGCATCCATTTCACAGGGGGAATTTAATTATTGACCCTCTGTTAATAGTATTGAACTGAAAAAAGTGATTGTGTTGGAGAAAGAGAAAATAAAGACAAAAAGAAAAGAGTGGAGAGAACACGACATAAAGTGGACATGAATAAAGACAACACATGCATGTATAATCCAGGAGCACACTGGCCCGAAAGAACCTGCACCTAGGATTTCCAAATGAATAATTAATCACACTGACTAGCCAGCCTGGCCACCATTATTACTAAAAAACCCATTAAAATGTAGTTTTTGGAGTCTCTGACTTTTTTAAAGTGGAGACCTCAAGTGTTTTCCCAGGCAGATTACTCTGCTGACTCTTGGCAGTAATTCAGAAAGGACAACAGCATCAGAGCGATGGAAACAGGCTTTAGTGCCCCCAGCACCCTGAGAGCCAGGCACCACACTGTGGCATTCGGAAAGCGTCCTGGCGACATTGGGACAAATCCTCAGGGCAGGGCTTGGGCAAGGTGAGTGGTACAGTGCTGTTTGGGAGGAAAACAAAACCAACGGGTCTCACTTTCTTCATTACCTCTCCAGGAGGGGCAACAGGAAGGCTTGTACCACTTTGTGTGTGCCTTTTGTGAGACCACCTAACATGGGCTGATCCTATTGCAGTGACATGGATGAAGGATTGGAATTTGAACTAATCTGAAGACAAAGCACAGGGGAGTGTTGAAAGCCTACCCATTTCTTCAGACACCTGAATGCATTTGGGTGCCATTCTCTGCAGGGTTAGTTCCTATTGATTGCCTGACCTGGGCTTGGTATCCCCACAGCAGCAAAAGCATCTTTGTTTTAAACTAACTTGTGTGCCTCTGGAGATACCTGAAGTGAAAATGGTTTAGCAAGGCAAAAGCAAAGGCATCTTAGTTTCAACATTGAAGACAAGTAAAATAGAAAAGTACCAAAAGAAGAAAACAGCATTAGCTCATACCTAAACTTAAAACTCTGTCCAAGTCACACTTTGGAGAACAGATAATTCAGTTGCCTTCCACCCCTTTTGTATTATTTTTAACGGTGAACTTTTTGCTGGGTTTCTGTTTGTCATTTTTAGTTGGGTGTTTCCTTATTTTTGAGTTCTTTTCTAATTTGGGTACCTCCTTTACTGTGGTCAAGATTCTTGAAACTTACCTGGGAATAACTATTCTTTTGATGTGCAAAGAAGATACTCAAAAAAATGTTTTTTCTATCCATTAATCACTTTCCCTGAGGAATGAATGGAATTGCAGTCATTTAATTGTAACAGTTTGCAAATCATCTATCATACAGCATTCTCTGCTGTGCCATGGCATTTTCTCTTGGTTGGATAAATTTTCTTTCATGGACATTATGTGACACGTTGATAAATAAAATGGGGTTTGAAACTATATCCCTCCCTTCTACAGACACACAATTATTTTCAAAGGCCATCGCAGCACAACACTGACCATTAATTTAATTACCTCAAGCCTCAGCCTGTTCTCATCTCCCCAGAGGAGTGCCTCCAAACTTTAGAAATTGTTTCTTCATTGGATCAAGAATTGCATTTCACTGGGGTTGATAAAATCAGCCACAGATGCAATTTTATAAATACGGTGATACTTTCCCAACAAGATCCATGGTGCATTGTAGCAGCTACTTCCAGGGATGGACTGGAAGCAGTAAGAGCAACATCCAACATGAAGAAGAATCACAGTGAGTGGGATGATGGGGGCAGTTTCATTTTACACCTGATTTAACATCAGCTATAAGCGAGTGTTTCTGTCTTCCCCATCCCTCTTCCAGCCATGCATTCCCATGCTTCCTTTACACAGTCATGTAGCTGCAGGGCCCAAAAACATCAGTCCCCTGGCCCAAGGGAAAATTAACCTGCCGGGAGAACATCTCCTGCAAAGTTTTACTCTTTGGATTTAGTCCTGAAGGGAATCGTGGCTGCGGACGTAATTGATACTGGTGCCATCATGGGTAAAAAAAATCAACTTAGGGAAAATTAACTTAATGTATGGCTAATTAAAATAGGTTTGGATAGTGATAGACAAAGGCAAATTAAAACACCACCTTTCCCTATATCCTCTTTCCCAGGCTCAATGTTACTCCCTCATCCATAAATCCTGCACCCTCTCCTGCAAGAAGGGCTCATGGGGCTGTTTCTCACTTTTTTTTTCTCACTCCTTGTTGCCCATCCTGCTTCTCACAGCCAGTGCCTTGACACCTGTCCACAGTACAACACCAGAGACAAAAGAGTTTACTCTTAGCTGCAAAAAGCAGCAATATTTTCAAGTATGGACAATTTGTTCTCAACTTTAGACCAAATCTCAAAGTGACAGGGAGCAGGACTGGGAGATCTCCAGCACAGAATCACATTGTGTGGCTGTTATCAGTCACAACTCACATTTTAAGGAAAAAATTCTAAAAACTATGTTCAATAGGATTTGTATCGCAGGAACAGTACGTACAGAAGATGTTACAATCCAGTCTGGTATTGTGGCTTACTGGCACTTACTGGGACACAGTGGTTTGCCACAGGCGAGCTGTACCCCAGGAATCCTTGCCCAAGGTTGTGCTCTGGTGGTGTGTTGTTGATACCATTCACACACGTCCCTGAAGTGAAACCAGGGCTGCACAAATTATCATCTTTAGGAAAACCTGTAAATTGTAAAACACTGCTGAGAGCCCCTTATGTCCTTTTAGCGCAGTCATTGCTTGGCTACAGCAGATTATTTGCCCAGAGGAAGCTGTGGTTTGGTTCTTCCGCTTGGCTTGTTGGAGCCCTACACACCCAGCAGATATTCCCAGATAATCCAAAAAATAAGTATGAGTCATCAAAACATCTCACACCACCTCATTTCTGAAGCCTCCAGTACCAGCATTAGGGGACTCATAAAGTTTGAGTCCTCTAAGACAAACACCTCCACGGGTGACATCCTGGCTCCACTGAAGCTGATGGTTGAGCTCCAAGTGACCTCACTGGGGACAGGATCTCACCTCAGACACTCGCCTTGCTTTCTGAAAATGGCATTTCACTTTGAAAGGCTTTTTGTTCCAGAAAGATGAGCTCAGTTGGTGTCTGACTGTGCCTTAGTGGATATTTGCAGCAATACAGCAGCATCACTGAGACCTCTGAGGTAAGGGAGGGTACGATGGTGAAGGCACAAGGCCATAGGAAAGCAGGTCTCACTGTAACTGCTGCTCATGCTAACACACTTTATTTGCTTCATTAGGCAGACAGGAGTGGGTAACAAGACACATTTGTTGAGTTTAAATCACTATCAAGTGATGCTAATGGTCTTTGCAGGGATTTATCCCCCAAGTTATGTGGAAGATAAATGCTGTGTCACTGTAGAATCTAAAACAATAAAAGTCAGTGTACCAGTCCTCCTTATCTCTGTGTTATCTTCCAATGGAGTCAATAATCAAGCATGGGACTACCACAACCTCCCACAAGATTTCCTGTAAAAAAATGAGCAAAAAGAAAAGAGGTAAGTTTTATTTATCAGTAATGCTGTCTTTGGACACTACAGGAGTCCTTTGCCACAACCTTCCATATAAAATCTCAACACAATTTCCTGCAAGTTACAGGTTCTCAGCATTTCTTGGCAGAACTGGCCTCTGGTATGAGGCAGTGGCCCTTTCCCAGCCCTCCTGCCAGGAATCTGTAAAACCTCTGCTGACACTCCATGGAGGCTAAAACCCACAGAAATTCTGTTTGTCTTCACTTTGCTGTAAACCAAAACAAGTCCTTCACATGAAAACCAAGGGAGCAGTTCATACTTTGTCTCTTCAAATATCCCTTGGAAGATAAGCCCTAATAACATCTGAAGGATATATCAATTCTTACCCAGGTTTCTTGGTTTATTCTTTTTTTTTCTTCAAAATAACTTTGTTTTCCCTCTACCCACTTTCCATTGATTTCTGCTCTCCCCTGTTGGTGAACTTATTTTGTATAGTCTGCTAATAAGAGCCTTTAATTCCCCACCCTAGCCACAGTATAAACTTTCCCTTCAACTCTTCAATTCTCTCCTAAACCTTCCCCTATCAACCAAGCTGACCTGAAAACCAGGTTCTTTTCCTAAGTCGTATTTTAATATGAAAAGGTGACTCTCTACTAAGAGGATGGGATTGCAGCCACCCAGAATTACACTGGTCCCAATTCTGTTAGAGTGGCAAACCTTTTGAGAATGAGAAGATGGTGTTCAGTTATTCGCACACACACTACAAAAACTGGCCATGCAATTCAGTGTCTTTAAACAGATAAATCCTGCTACCACTGACTGACAGAACTCTTCATATATCTCACTGACTCAAAGCAAATGACTCACATAACAACTAAAAGAAATCATAGTGAAATTGCAAGCTTTCGTTTTTACAAGCATGTAAATACACACTTGACAGCTTCCCATCTAACCCTGCATAATTCTGTTCAAAACTGAGTTACAAAGACTGTCCAGTTGCACCATTACCCCATGCCACTGTGAAATATTGTACCTGTAATGCCATAACCACCAACTCCTTTGGCTACTCTGTCTATATTCTGCTTTTAATTCACATTTTAAGTAACAACAGCAGTTACCCCAACCTTGCTAGTAACCCTAGATCTATTACCAGCTTTGTTTTCTTTTAGGCTTCCTTCTTCTTTGCACAGCACCTTCTGTACTGTCCTTTACAGGTGAACAGCTGCAGTTCCCCTAAATCAGGTTCTCTCCTCCTCCACCTTAGTCAAATCTCATATGTCACAGCAGTTCCAGAGGTTAATTCACAAGCAGAAAAGCAGTTTTCATACTTACAGAATATAAAAACTGTAAAGTTTTTATTTAAAAAAAACCCCAACCAAACAAAAAAACCCTCCACAACTAGAATTCAAATTTAGTGCAACAAGCCTCTCTTCCATAACTTCCTCAGTTGGAGCCCTTTGAAATCACTCATTGCAGGGTCATGCTCTGTTACGGCACAGGAGCAAAGGAAGGCCAAAAATGGGTTATGTGTCAGGTTTGCTTTAGACTATTACAAACTTTAAGCAAGAAAATTTATTATGGCCAAGACTGACTAGGACTACTGTGGCACTGACCTGTCTGCTATAAAACCCTCTAGGACACGTAATTGTGTGTTTGAGTATAAAATCGACAGTGTTCAAATTTTATTTCTATGTATTTCACCTGCTCACCCTTCCTTTATAATTTTAGCAGCTATTGCTGTCAACTGTGTAATTTCCTCCTGGGCTGTATCTGCTTATGCCAGTGGCAATGGTTACTCATCACACAGAAGGGTTTACAGACCACGTCACTGCAGTGTCCCTCCTCACTATTTATATTTCATAAGCCTTTTAAGCTCAAAATAGAACCAGCAGCAGAATTAAACCCATAATTAAAGTAGTGTAAAATATCTCATTGGTTTAAGTGGGAGTTTGATAGGAAATTCTGCTCCTGTCAGTCTTCACAATTACTGATACCAAAATTCATATGTGCTAAGTTTTCTTCTCATACGTACCTTAGGTAGAAAGCTCTACACCAAAAGAAAAGAAAAAAAAATTGATTGGGGTATTGTATAGACACAAAAGTAAAGTAAAAACAAACCGCAAAAATCCTATGCTGGAATCCAAACTTCCGAAAAAAGAGATTAAGCAAGTAAGGGGAAGAAACAATTTATCAATTTACATTTTACGAGGCATTCTGCCATGCTCATTGCATGAAAGAGTGAATTTATGCCAAAATTTCTATGATGTCAATACAGAAAAGCACTTTTAGAATAAAAGCAGGCTAGCACTGTTCCTTTAGCTTTTCTAATAACAAGGCCATTTTCAAATGTGGGTACGCACAAACCCATATACATCATCTTCTGTTTTTCACTCACTACACAGTGAAGGGTCCACACAATCATTTAATCATTAACCATGTCAGAGCAGCTCTAAAGGCTGTGACAACACAGCTTCTGCTGCATCGTTTCTGGAGTGCTGCAGGACAGTCCTTAATTTCCTCAGACCATGAGTGTATCACTGAGGATCCAACCTGGTATTTCAGCACAAACTGTTTCAAGACAGGTACATCCCACATTGGTGTTGTGCAATCTGGAAAGCTGCTGTTTTATATTATTTACAGAACCCTATTGAAATATCTTCAACTATAGGGCTAAATTGAGGTCACAATTAAAAAAACCACACACAGATGACAGTATCTCAATGTATGCTGTAGTATAATAGTGAAAATGAACTCAGGCTATTAAAAAAATTTTATTCTCTTTCTCTTCCATGAAAGATTGGTCCTACAATCAATATAACCATTTCATCAGTCAAGTATGTCTGTTATAGGCAGGCACAACATTACAAAACAGGCAAGTACAATGCCCGATTAAGCGAATACAGTCTGAATAGCTATTTATCCACTATTTCTGAAAACAGAATTACCAAATATCCACCAGGGAAAAAGATGAACTATTTTAGTTTCTCTTTGGCATACTTATCAGGACAAAGAATTAATTACAAAAGTCTTCTATTGCTGCCAGTGCTGTGAAGGAAAAAGGACTGAGTGGAAGGTTGTATGTCAGAACTCACTTTTAGGACTTGGGCAGCCTGGCTCACACATCCAAACTGGTGACAAATGACAGTTCAGCTGCCAGTGCTTCACGAGGCAGACAAGGATTACATTGTTTTACACTGCAGTTTTGTCGAAGGTATCAAAAGAGTTACAGTAAATTTATGCACAGTACTTACATATTACACACAGTTATATAAATACCCATGCTATGGCTGGGCTTGAGGAAGCTGCTTTACCAATACGAAAGCTCAGTATCAGACCTCCCACCAGCCACTTAATACACATTGCACTTCGCATCCAGTAATATGTTAATTTCTGTACCTCTCTTAAAAATAGATTTAAAGCAGAAGTGAAGAATAATATCGAATCTTTCCATAAACTTTGTTTTCTTATTTACACTGTAATATTCCATTATACATAAAGATTGCGTTACGATACATTATCTTCATATAGCTTTTTGCAATACATACAGCTTGGAGCTATTAACATCTTGGTATGGGAACAGAGATATGACCTATAAGACTATTTAAAAACAATTTGAGCCTTAATTTGCTCTAGTCTGTTTCACTGAAACCATTCTTTGAACAAAAAAAAAAAATCCTCCTTATTGGAGAGGAAAAAAAAACATGTTTAAACCACCTCTGAATTTCCTTAAATCACTGAGAAACTTAGAAACCACAATCATTTTTTGCATAATTATAAAGCCACTTCAAAGGCCTGTTACTTTTAAATTTAGAATATGAATGACAATTGTGACCATATCTTTAAATTATTTTTTCTTAACTTTTGGTTATTTTTCAACGCAAAAAAATGAAAACGCAATCATTAATCATACATGATCTTTGCACAACTGGGGAGAGTTCCTATTTTATTCGGGGACAAAATAAACATGCACACAACCCCCATTCACAGAGTGAGAACAGAAACTACAGCAGCACTTGTCCCAAGTTATGGTGCACATGGTTGCAATACGGAGTATAAAACAAAAGCAGAATTTCCAACATCTGTTAAAACACAAAAAAACCCTTATTGTACAAAAATGTCATTCACATTCTTTGCAATGAAGTGAAGAATCAGCTGCTTTCTGGACTCTCCAGCCTGCAAACTCCTCCTTCTATTGCCACGGACTGTCCTGCCACAGCTCCAGGTGGAAGTCTTGAAATGTGAGTCTGAGGAGAAGTCAAGATAATATTATGGACTGAGAAAAGGCAAAAATAATGCAGGACAAAGCAAGCTTGTAAATATTAAACAATTAAGCTGTTCCCTCACTGAAGTCTGAGGACAAACTACAAAGCAACTTGAAAAGCAACTCAGATTCTTTTTCTATTTTGTTTGCATTAACGTTTAACACATGAAGAGAAAGACCACGACAGATGCATAGAAAAGGTAAACTAGATGAATCAGTGCACTGAAAATGGAAAGAAATATCCAGAGTGGAGACAAAAGGAAATAATTCTGGCATTTCACGGTTTATAGGTCTATTTCTTAGGGAGATTCAGAAGTGTTTACTACTGCATACAGAAATACACCTTACAGAAACCTCGGACAGAATTAACTGTTTGACAGAGATAAACTAACACTTCAGAGCATAAGGCAACGGCAATGATCAGGATGCAAAGGAGAAATTTCTTTGCATAATATATATCTAGTCATCCACCTAAAAAACTCCAAAGACTTCCTATTGCCAACTACCAAATAAATCAATCCAAAGAACAATTGTGTTTCTGCCAATAGGCATCTTTTCCACAGAAAGTTTTAAAAGCCTTTGAGAAGGCACTGGAACATTTCAGCCAGGAAGTGGGCACGTGTCTCTGTGTACATAAAACTCCACTTTATAACTGAATTGTAACTCAGTGGCCCTAAAAATCTGTTTATGATCCTTTGTATACTGGGGTATGTTTTATTACCGATGGGCAAAAGCATCTGCTTATGAAAAGATACTTTGACTTACTGTTAAGAGTAATGACTTTTTATCCCCCTTGCACATGTTTTCACACTGTGAAAACAGCTCATGTTATATTAAATTAGGAACTGGAAATGATTCCTAGTATGGTATAAAGCTCACAACATAAAGTTGCTGGCATTTAAAAACTACAGCTTCCTGTAAGTGCAGCCCACAACATACTTGTTTGTACATACATTATCCCACTTAAAAGATTTAATTGTTGCAAATAAGGCAACGGGTTGTGACAAAAAGTACAAACGTAAAAGTTCAGTAAGAATAACTTGCATCAATTGAGCAGAAAATGATTTGAGATTCTAAACTCAGTTCATTACATTGAAGAGACATTTTGTGTCTTGGGCAGCTTCTTTTAATTCCTTTCTTGATAAGGGTATCCTGGTGCCTTCACTTAGGTGGTCTTGTTTTCAGTGAAATCACAGAATAAGATTTAATTAAAAACATTTCAGTGTTTTCATTTTACTGCTAAAACTTTGATCTCTGGCTTTCCTGCTTGATATATGAACATATTCCTGCTTTCAGAACAATTTCAGTTACAACTGTGATTTACCACTCCAGGAAGAAAATACTCCCTACAAATCTGTTACAGCTTCCCCCAAAATGTAACTGACAACTTTTCTGTAAATGTCATTTCATAAATTAAAAAAAAAGAAAAATAAAAGGAAGAAAATCAAGTGGAAGAAAGGTATTTTTTATTCTGTGACTGACAGATCCATGATATTTCTCCAGGTCTGTGAAAATTCCTAAATGAAAAGGATGACAGTATAAAAGCAACACTGTTTGACGGACATGGTAGCAAGTCTCCTCAGAGGAAGAATACCACTGGTTGTTTAGCAAGATACTGCAATCAGATACTGCAAACTCGTAAGTTAATCCTAATAAATTTTTGAGCAAGGAAAGGAAAATGTACAAGAGGGGATAAGCAGGTAGTCACTATCTATTCATACATTAGCAAGTAGCTATGCTTAAATAGCTGCCCAAAACACATTCCTAGAGAAAACCTCATTTCCTACGTCAGGAAGAATGCATTTCCCATACACAAGACCCCAAACCACTATACACCAGCATCTGAAGACTTCCATTTACAGAAACACTGAAACCACACATAACAAAACATTTCTTAAAGCCTTTACTTGCATCCTGTTTATTTTCATACTTTCTATGATGGCGTAAATACAGATCTGGTTTACACTGACTACTTTTTATTACTTTCACCAATGGCTGCCTTACGTAGAACAAAAATGGGACAGATCTAAGATGATATTGTTTAAGAAGTTACTTAACAAATAATTCGAAAGGATAACACTGCCATGTTAAGACAGCTTCAGAAAACTCCCAAACGAATTCTTACAATTATATCTCCCTTGTTCTTAATCATAAGAACAAACTTCAGTAAATAAAAAGAAACATCAAAGAACACTGAATATTCTTAAATTAACCACAGAACTTATTTGTAAAGTTTGTTACATTTTTATATCCCAACATCATATTTTACATTAAGTCCAGATTGTATAGTCAATTAGGTTGAGATTTTAAAAACTTAAAAATAAGAAAGCAAACAAAAAAGAATGACACTGGAAAGGTTTTAATTGAACTCGATTATTCTGTCAGCTTTACAAGTTGAATGAACCCACACCTGGAAGAAATTGTGCCTGGGACCAGAAAAAAAAAAGGGAAAATAAATAATTTTCCTGAATTAATCCTCCACTCAGCTCCACAGAAGCCTCTCTTTGAGGAAAGAGTATGTCAAAGAATGGCAGATTAAGAATGATGGGGTTATCTGTATCTTCAGCTTCATATATGGACATTTTACAGTCCCAAGAATATTCTGATTTGCTTTGCCTTCCTAGAGAAAAGGGAGGTTGGTGAGGGTCCGGTAGGAGATGAGGTACCAACAGCTGGAACACCAGTCAGTCACCACAGCTTTTTACTGTAGCTTAAAGGAGGAACCTCGTGCCCACAGTTCCACAGGAAAATAGGTAAATGCTGGAAGAAACATTTGATTTTTTGCTTCCTACCTCCCCATAAAGCCCAAATGAGCTAGCCAACCTTCAGATGCTGATTCTTGCTCCATGTACTTGACATCCAAACACACAATATTTCCCTCTTTCCCTCCTAACCAAACCAACATCATGGAACTACCGATCCCCCCAACCCCAGTGCTGCAGACACTGGAATGTTACTCTCTCCCAAGTGCTTTTTGATGCACACTGCGAAGTTTCCCACTACCTACAAAACTAATAGGTCTTTCTGCTCTGGAATACAAGTTAACTACTCCAGGAACAATATACAATTTCAACTTTTTGACTTTCATTATTTCATGTCTCATAGACAAGGATTCTGAAACAACCTGGAGACCAAGGAACACGAAAAAGGTTTTCTTTTAAAAAGCTAGTCTCCTCCTTTTATTTACGTAAAAGCATCAGTTTGTCACAACAACTTAGGGCATTTTTCTTTCATTAAAAGCATAAATGCAATGTGAAATGAATATATAAAATTTAAGCCAGGAGACAGACAGTGCTGCATTAGAAAGCTGAAGTCAATCAAACGCTGCCAAGAGGACAGAGTACAACAACCAGATGGCAGCACATTCAGTTCTTAAGCAAATCTAGGGAGTGCTTCATGTGTTTAGCACTCTTATTACACACTCAGGATGTGCTTTAGACAGAATAATTTATAAAACAAACTTTTTCCATTCATTACACCATGGAGATGAAATATAATGAAAGACCAAGGACACCATATCCTTATGGAAATTGCTTTCTACAGCTTTGCTCCTTGAAAAAAGGAGAACCACCAAACCCATATATTCTTAAGAAATTTGGAGCCTTCTTAGCTGGGTACACACTTCCATCACCAGAACCATCTGACCACACACTCTGAATTTATTTTCTAAGCAGTAAGAGCCCATTTTGGCAGCAGCTCTGCTGCTCTGTCTCCTGGTAATCTCTCCTCCACCATGGTTTGTAGGTACACCTGTAGTATGGCAGGAGAAGGTGCCCCACAAAATATTGGCAACTGCTGCTTTCAGAAAATGCCATGTGCATCTTGTTTGGTGAAACCTTAATAAAGAAAAAAAATAGAAAGTGAGGCTCCAGAATATTGTCCTTGTTGGGAAACAACAGAAAGACATACTGATGTTGTGCTTCTAGTCTCACTGCACTGAAAATAATGATTTTACATAAAGGTTGCTTGGGAAGTTAACAGTTTGCCAATCTCAAATTCATTCTGTGAGTTAAGTATATTACTATAAACTATTTACGTCTCTAACTAAATCACTCATATTTGTATCAAGACAGCCTAAAGACACATACCAACCAATCATCTAATCAGCTCAGCATCCCAGGGTTTTGTAGAGGTACTCTAAAACCCTGTCATGTATCTTCAAATGTGATTTGTATCATTGTGAATTGCAGGTGCTAAGTCAGGTTATTACATTTATATTTGCATACCTGGACACACAATCCCATCTTCCCTACCCCACTCTGTCAGCCAAATACAAGGAGAGTTCCAGAACTACTGGCTTTATGCAAGAACCCAACCCAAAAAGTGAACTTATCTTCTCCTCTGAGAGCTCTTAAATTTCCATGAAGGTCTACAAGCCAAACATTTTAACTGGTATCTTAGCACTAAAGGTTATTTCCAACAAATAGAATTATCTTTATGAGAGAACTGGATGGTCCACTGTATGCACAGAGTACTTTTCAAATGAAAATTTCTGACTGATTCCCCCTGTCTCCAGACAAGAGTGAAGATTAAAGAAAATAAGTAGAACAGTGACATATACTTTTCCTGTCTCATGAAGTTAAAAGACTGTCTCTGTAGTCTGAAATGAATGACTGAATCATTTGACTTCGTATTTCTGCTCACTAAACAGGCTCAGTAAATTTTTCCACTAATTTTCAAATTAGAATTAGGATTCTTCCAAGATGTGTGTCTTCACCCAATGAGCACTGGAAAACTGCCCTTCTCCTGACAAAGGGCTTTCACAGACCTTTTACTCACAAAGTCAAATACAGAAGCTCATCCTCAGAAAACCAACAACAATCACTACAACCAGTGTTTGTCACATGTATCACTTCAAACATAGAGGGAAGGACTTCTGCTAAATTTTACAGCATCAGTAAAGGCAAATAAATCTGATGATGACAGCTTACATATCCACAGGAAAAGTGAACTGGAGATGGTCTCCCTGTCCACCATGTTTGCTCATACTGGAAAATGAAATTAACTGTCAAAGATAAAAGTTTGTGTTTGCACATCGCAACCACAATATTTGGTGTGGACAGCAGTTGCTGCTGATGGATGTTTTCAAACACAGCAATATGCAACACTCTCCACTACTGCCACACCACGTCTTGCAAAGCAACGTGAATTTGGTGCATTCGAGAATGGAAAGAATGGCTCATGTAGCTTTGCATTATTAAAACCTGCCATAACATAAAGCTTAGCAGTTCATGTTATAAGAACTGAATAGCTGCCAAAGAGAGATTTAAACTGGCAACTGAATTGGATTATATTCAATATTGCAACTGGGCTTTTTAAATTTGCTAAGTCGTCCAGCTGTTAGAAAAACTAAAACCTATGAGGCTGAACTACAAGCATATCTCAAAAGTATTGCAACATTTACAATAATTGCCAAAGTTTGCAACATTTATAGAGATCATATAGCAGATTTATGAATACTAAGAAATATAGTGAGCTGATAAATTATTTCAAATACTTACACAAAATAAATTACCAAAACTGCATTTTGCTGCTATCAAGGCTGGATCTTGCCCTGGAAAAAAAGCATTCTGACTACAAATACTCTTGAAAACACAGTGAGGAATTACCTATCTAGAAGCAGAAACATCAGCCACCACCAACTATTCTCACCATGACAAGACACTTGTCAGATCCAGGAAGAAGTAAGTATCCCAGCCACTTACACTTTCTGCATACAGAATACTGCAGGACTTGAGTAAACAAATACTCTGCAGACCCTGTCTGAGATAAAAGGGCTCCTCTCTGATTATGCACAGATACACAACATTAAATCAAAGAAAGGCTGCCTACCCATAGCCAGAAACTTCAAGAGATGCCGTTGGTATGTGAACTCACATTGCAGGCATACGCTGCACTGTCATTTGAGATTGAAGAATTTATTTCCCTTTGAAACATCCTCCATTGGGCAAGCAGACAAGGAACAAGAAGATATGAAGTCTTTGTAACTAAGAAGAGTCAATTGACTTGTGCAACCTAACCACTAACACCCCTTCCGTCCCATTCCTCATTTAAATCTAAAATCACATTATGGGTGAATTGAAGGAATTATTTCTTCCCATCCCAAATCACATGGCAGAAGGTCTATAAGCCCTTTGTGCAAATTGACACTCTAATTGCTCTACCAAATGCTACATAAATTGTTAAGACAAAATATTGCACATTGACCATGGCAATAGAGCTGCAAGAAGCAACACCTTAGAGTAGAGCTGCTTCCCAGTGCTGACAACAAAAATGCTTAAGCTCTCAGAACAAAACCCAATCAATTCAGGAAAATACGAAATGATAACTGAAGCCTGCAAGAAAACTTTAAAGAAGTCAGAGCCCCGGTAACAGAGTGACCTTCTTAGCTGAAGCTATGATCAGTTGTTGGATCTATTATGGATCCATAAAAAACCCCAAGCATCTGGAAGGTTATTCTGAGGACTAACTAGTGTCTCGGAAAAAGAAAATTTGGACTGGAAAAAGAAATAATTGCTCATCGAATATCTTAAATTCATATCAAGTAATTCATGAATCAATAACACAATAACCAAAAAAAAATCTCCTCAGCTCATGCAGTTATTTAACCTCCCAGTCCTTCAATCTAGAAGTCATAACCTTTGCTGATGCAGCAGTTACTGCTACAAAAGGAGCTGTGTGAGTGCAGAGGGAGTCCACAAACTAATGTTTTCTATCTGTTTCTATGTATTCTCACAGCTACAGCCCAAAACTTGCCCTGCACCCCGGAATATTCCAACAGCCTCACTAACCAATGGAGTTGAGCATCAGCAACTGTGACAATTCTACCATCACACAAGTGGTGATACAAGACCTTCCTTCAAGAGATCTTGGGAAGCCCATCCATCTTCCCAAAGAACAGGTTGGATACTGAAACAATCTGTATTGCTTCAGGAAGGAAGTTTGGGTCCAGAAGCTCCTAAGCCAGAGTGTATCTGCCCCTTGAGCTCATAACTGAGGCTCCCAAGCACCATCCTGGGTTAAGTGCAGCACCAGGCGGTGCAGGTTAGTTCAAGAAGTAAAGAGCCGCAATGTTCAGATGAAAAGCTTGTGTCCTTCCACATCCAATTTGTGACAAATGCTGGCACCAAGTGATTATGAAGCTGCTTGTGTTGAGAAGGATGACAAGAAAAAAAGAAAAGCACAGTTGAACCAGCTAAGATATACCTTGATTAGCTGTTTGTGGCATAAGAATCTGAGGGAAGCCACTGGGCCATCCACTATGCAGGTGCTGGAGATGACATTGCCAGAGCTATGAGTGCTGGAGGAGCTGAACTAGTTCCAGCATCAAGAAAGAGCTGACAGCACATAAAACCAGAGGTGACTGTGTCAGTAATAAGGTGTGAATTTAGTTCATCTGGCAAGGCTATGCAGGATTTTTGAAGCAACATTCAACCAAAAACTTTAATCCAACAGGAAATGGTGCCTATTCCAGGCAATTGGTTTTACAAAACGAAAAAAAAAAAAAAAACAAAACCGGACACCTTTCCAGAAAGTATGCTTCAAATCAAACCCCTCTTAGTGCACAGCTGTTGCAGGCTCAGCCATTTGGTGCTGGTGAGCTGACATTCAGGCAGTTTGATCTGGAGGTGAGTGGCTAGCTGCAGAACCCAGTCTTCCCTAAACTGGGAGCAAACAAACCCCTGGTGCAAGGGTACTTCCAAGTCAGTACTTGGAGAGCTAACACTGCTAAAAGCCAGAAGCACCAGCAGGTCAGGGTGTACAAACCACTTCAAGCCAATGATTCCCCTTTACTGTCCCACTGCTCTTTTAAGGAGTTAACTGGTTGTCTCCATGTCTTGAGCACACCAGGGTCTGCAGGTGAGCTGCATCTGCCTTTTGTGTTTGCCATGTAAGAAAGGCATCATGTACCTCCATAGTTTCCATCTGGGGTTCAGAACCACCATTTGCTAGGTCCTATTATGAACTGCATTAACCTCCCATGCCCAAAGAACCACACTAAGATTGCAAAGCAGGTTACTTTTTTCCTTAGTATGTGTCCCTTCATATGATTCTATTATCAGTCTAGTTCATAACAGTAGACACTTAAAAACCTTCCCGCTTTTTAAGTCTTGCTTTTTATTTTTTTCATGTTCATTAAATTGTTGATTAAATTGAACCAGTCCAAAATCAGCCACTGTGACAACCCCTCAAAAAACAAAAAAACAAAACTCAAGTCCTAGACCAATGAAAGAAATAAAACCTGAAGGTCTTCACCACTCTAGAAAAACAGGAAAGCAAATGTTTCCTTACAAGCTGCTGCCTAATCATTTTGCTATGGTCCTCATAAACAAGTGATATTTTATACTTTTATGAACTCTTATCCCATTATTCTTTCATGGCAAGCACTCAAAATTAATTGTAGCAAAACAGTCACTCTATTAAAGAATAGAGATTTTTTTTTTCACTTGCAATACATTGTGTTCTATTTCAAGCCCAGTTTTCCATCTATAACTTAGTCCTAGTTGTAGCAGAACAAAATTCCAGCTTTTATGACAGAAGACTTTTTTTGATCAATAGAAGTCAGCAGCAAAAGCGTTTGTGGTTTTTCTCTGGAAAGCATTTGTGGCCACAGACTCAAAGAAGGAAGAAAGGGAGGGGGATTAACTCTTCAGTGAAGGTCAAAAACATAATTTAAAAGTGAACCAAGAAGAGCAGCTGTGTCTGTCAGCAGAATCAGGATTACCAGCTGGAGAATTTACCAGCAGTATGAAAACAATGCACACCAGATGTCAAATGTTGCAACTTTGAGTAGGAAAGCAACTCTGGGCATAGCACTGTCATGTTAATGCTCATTACCAGACAGATTTCATATTTAGCATTTATTTATTAATTAAACACTACCAGGAAGTAACAAAACCATTTTGAGCTTTGCAGTGTAAGTCAGAGGCAGGTGTGCACACTGGAAACATTTACCATCCTTTATTCTCAGTTATTCTTTCACTGCAGACACAAGACAACAATTTAAAAGCTAACTAGCAAATACTAGAACATCTGTAGCTGAACTTGCTTTAGTTTCACTCAGTTCAATCTGAGCTTTTAACTTCAGTTTGGACTTTTTTCAACTAAATCTGAAATAAATATTAAGAAAAGAAGTAAGACCACACTCTCTTCCATGGATAGTTATCTGGAAAGAATTGTACCTAAGTTAGGCAAAAGTGAAGCAAATACTTCACTTACACCTCTACCAGCACTTCCTTCATCAGCTGCTTGTTATCTTTCTTGTCTTTCTGGGGCATTCTTGTGTCGCTGTTATCACCGCAGAACGGAGGAACGACACAGACTCCAAGATCAGGGTAGAGAGAAGGCCGAAGCGGTTTATTAGCTTCGTGGAGGGTTTTTTATATGTTAGTTCGCAAAAAGTGTGCTATATGGCATAAGGTAATTGGTTCTTTCAACCATCCACCCCTTAGGGTGATTGGCCAAGTTTCAAGGCACCCATCTCTAAATGTTTTTCCAGTTGTAGCCATAACAATGGTGGACAACAACCTTGCTGGTGCAGAGGTTTACAAAACTGTAACATTATTTTGACTTACTTGCATGGGAAAGATAGAGTTCTTACAAAATACTGCTGAGAGCTGAAGAAATTCCTTGCTGAAGCTTTTTCAGCATCCATATTCTTGTCTTTTTTTTCCTGCACATTTTATGCCTTGAGGATGAACTCATCCATTCCGAGTGCTTGAAACAGAGTGTTACACCAGTTTTGCTATGTAAAATATCTGATGTTGATGTTCTTCTTATATACCTTGCTATATTCTTTTATTACCTTGGTCACATCCCCCTTTGCATTAATGCCTACAGAAATTATGACTGTCTCTGCTTGCAGCTTCTCCCATGTTCCTCCCTGTTCTCCAAACATCTCTCCTAAATGCTCTAGTTGCTACATTACAGTACCCTCCTTTTTCTCCCTTCCATGCTCTTTTCCTAAGAATGGATGGCTCATCCACTTGGTTAATCCCTACTCCTTGATCATGATGTGACAGAATTTTCCAGTTTTCATTGCTAAATTCAATTTTAACATAAGATTTCTCTCATTAAAAATAAATTATAAGGCCCCAAGAAACTGAAAATATGGATGGTATTATTGGAATTATTTATCAGAGAGGCTATTCTAGGAACTTGTTTGAAGTTTGTTTTATATCTTCCTTGATGGTGCAATTGCTTTAGCTGAAGGAAGACATGCCCACAGAAAAACATAGTACCAGCATAACTGAATCAAGATGGATAAAGTTATTCAAATACAAATACTGCCAGCAGAAGGAATGGACATGTGTTCACGGCACCTTATCCTGACATGAAACATATGTTAGTATAGGGTTGTTAACTGCTGCAATTAAAAAAAGAAATTAGAAATGCCTAATCAACTGACACATTTAATGGCTTAGGCACCCATTACTTTTTCTATTCTCTTAAAGATAGAAATTTCTTATATATTTCATTATCATTAATTCAATTTCTCCTTAGCTTCTGCACTCATTTTACTGTATTACAGCCTATTCCTCATGGCTTACCTTAGCTTTGCCATCCTGTGCAGACATATATCCAACACACATGCTCTCTGTCGTATGGCTCCACAGAAATTCCACTATAAAGGAAAACGCAAGAAGTTACAAAAAGGCCTTGGTTTAAAATACAAGATGTAATTTCACAAGACTGGTATCTTGAGGAACAAATACAGCAAGGATAAAAACAAAGAACAAAAACTACTTACCCGAGTAATTAAGTCTCAAAAGAAACAGCTATCAAACAAACAAGATTTTCCTAACTATTTGCAGTCACACACTGCAGAACTAATACCCAGAATGAGAATGTTACTTCAATGATATGGAGCCTCCAAAATGGGAAAAACATCAACTGCAACTGCAGTTAAAAGACTGGACCAACTTCTAAAGCAGTGGCCTGTTCCACCCATGAAGTAAAAGCTGATAGAACATGCACTTGCCTGCCTTGAACCCAGACAAAAGCACCCTACAACAAGCATTTTTTTCCACAGAACTGAGCACAAATATATAAATAGTATGTAATTATCAATAGGTAAAGGGGGCAGCTTAGCTGCCCGAGCAGGATACAGGAAAACATGCAGAAATAGTCAAGTCTGCAATATGGGAATTGAAGATACAGAGCAGGCAGGAAAGAAATCTGGTAAAAGCAAAATTATCCTGCAGAAAAAGCAGGAGAGGTATCTGATGGAATCAGAGTAACATGCACAATAAGAAAGAAAGATTTCTGGCAAAATTAGAGCAAGTCCTGGATTCAAAAGTATGCTGAATTACAACAGGAGATGCAAACACCCCCTTTCTTTGTGGAGAGTGGAAGGAGCACCAAAGGAAAGAGAGGAAAGAAGGATGGGGAAGAAACCCCTATCAAAGCAGTCTCAGGTCTGATTACCTGGACTTCTAGCACCAGGTATACAGCATCAACTCTCTGCTCCTGCCCTCACAGCTAATTTAGGACGTCAATGTCAAAGACCAACTGTCATGCTTGCAGTGATAATGATTAACAAAACTAATCACTGCTCACATGTATTGTTAATGCCTGTTAATCCAGTAAGGTGCTGTCCTGAGGTCTGAAAGTGTCCTGATTTATCAATTGTTTAACAGCCTGTTCCAGTGATCTTTAATTGCCTGATACATATGCAGGTATCTTTATGTACACAAACACACTCCTACTCAGCTGCAACCCAAAATTCAGACAAAGAGCACATTATTCAGATGTTCAGCTCTCTCAGTGGAGCTTTATAAATTGCCACACTGTTTTCTTCCTGCTCTCTGTCATGGTCATTTTTCTTTGTGTTCATAAAGTCCATAACTTGGAAGGGGGGAAGGAAAAAGAACAGCTGATCAGAATTCAAGGCATTTCACAGAATTCTGTAAAAGGTTTAAATAAGTGCACTGAAGCACAAATTCTTCCTCTGGATTACTGAAGGTGTCCTACAGGAATTACACGAGATGCCATGAAAAGATATTTCCACATTATTTCTTTTGAGAGTGACTTTCACATACTGCAAAAAAGCACCACTGGATGGGTTTAAAACTTTTACTCATTCCTATTCCTCACGTTCCTTTAACGTGGCTGATGAAGGTCATAGCATGCTGAGCACACTTATCCTTTGAACCACTTCTCCTTGCATAGCAATTAAATCAGAGCAGGAGATCAAAAGTTAGATGATCCCAGCAAGACTTGAAGATTCTGACAGATATGCAGATATCATCATAAAAGAAAAATGAACTTCACTGAGGTGCGTGCTCTGCTGCCCTGTACCAGATTCATGACTGGTACCACCAAAGGTGAGTCAAAAGCTTTCAGAGAGTGAAACATATCCAGCACAATCAATGTGTGTTTGATGGGGCCAGCCTCCCCCTGCCACCCCAAAGGCTCCACTGTCAGTGAAAGCTTTTTTTTTTTTTTTTAAATTTTATTCCATCTTTCAATTTTGAGAAGTTGGGAAACAGTTCAGGCCAAATACCCTCAAAATATTATATCTCTGCCTTTGACAACTACCAAAAGTAGCCTGTACTAGCATGAACTTTGGTTATTGTTAGCCATTACAAGTAGTGGAACTACAATGAAAATTCTAAATTACATGTGAAACATCTTCAGATAAGTATATTTTCAACCATTTAGTAAGTCACTTCCTTGCCATTTGTTTCAATATTAAAAAGAAATAAATAATGATCCCTGTAACAAAGACATGAGGGTTCCTTATTCTATACACGAAGCTTTTCAGTGTTAACCAACTTACTTTCAGTCCAAGCAACACAAATACTACATATGTTTAATTATATATTATCTCAGCATACATTATAAGGCAGGAAATTTCCATGGTACAGAAATAGTACTGTGCTACAGTTAATCTCAATGTTACTTCAGTGGAAAGAAAACCAAAAATCAATGGACAAATAGTCTTTACTTATGATAGGACATATGGGGATTTTAGAAATTAATTTTTGAGGAAAAAATGCCAAACCTTCATTAATAGAATATGTTCTCTTACATGAATGACAAACATTAAATGAATAGAAAAAATTCTCTCACTTCCAAACCTCAGGAATTGAAGGTTAAGTTGATCTTGTTTTTGTTCTTATTTAATCAGACTTGCATTTTCATTTCTTAACTCTCTTTTAAGGATAGAATTTATGTTGTAGGATGCTGTTGCACTAGATAATGTCACAGTTGGGTAAATAATAATAAAGTAGAGCATTATACAATGGAAAAACACCTTAATTCTGGTAACATAACCCCAGTCTATATTAGACAGGTCAACATGATCCAAAAAATAAGCACATAGCTCCACATCTGAGGAGCACCACAGGAAAGGAGATGGCACAAGTGTCATCCTGAAGTAATTCATATGCCCCTAATCCCAAATTCCTTCCCTTACAGAGGCTCTGCTGTCTCAGGGTTGTATTTCCACCCTGTTCTGCTCATAGCCTAGAGCCTTCAGTTTCCATCTGTTTCTCCCATACAAACCACTTGACAGTTTTCCATAATACACTTTTCTGCCGTAAAGCAGCAAGATAGGGATTGGGTTTCCAGGACAGAAACAGGGCTGAAGGGATGTAAAGCCCTTTTAGAACCAGCCAGCTACTGGTGGAGGCAAAGTCCAGGCTCCTGCTGATTTCAGTAACAGCAGCAGAAACTCCTGTTTGGTGCAAATGCAAGTAGTAACTGTGACTTATCTAAGCCCATTTTCCTGGCCATTACCAAGAATAAACAACCATAAACAACTTCCCTTACAAATTTTAAGTGTATCCTCCAAATTCACACACTTTCTTCTGCAAAAAGGAGCAATAAAGAACTTTTTAGAAAGCATTTTTCACATATAAGCTACCGAGAAGCAACAAACAGCTACATGCACTACCCCCAGCTAAAAATGCAATTTCTCCTATGAGGAACACATCCTGCCTCGCCTCAAGCAACTACTATATCTATGCCATAGATTCAGAAGGATCCCACCCAACCCTCTGAATGACAATTCTGCTCAGAAATAATGAGTCAGAAAGAATGCTCTTTTCCAGAGTTTTATGAGTATTACCCTTGTTTGTTCCCTATTTCCCTTTCTAGATTTTTATTATTTCTATTTCAATTCTTTTTGTTCTCTCTGTGGCTTTCAAACATGCACAGAGATTTTACTTCACCCTTCACTTTGAGTTAGCACCCAGATGAAATAAAAAGGAGTAAGAATTTCTTACCTAGTAAAGTTGGCTTTTCCTGTGAGGATTCAGGCTCTGCTGAACACCTGCAAGAGCGGAGAACTATCACACCTCCAAGTACACCATCTTCATTGGCTAGGAAAGGTGAACCTGGGCAAAATCGTTGGGGAGAATTATTTGCTATAGGAAGAGTTTCTTGGGCATTTTTTTTAAATTTTACTTTCTGCCTCCCCCCTTTAATCTTGTCATTACAGGTTGAAAGGACTGACAGGTCAAAAAGTGCTTTTACAAAAGCATCGGTTCTATCTTTCCTAAGTGTTTCAAAAGAATAATTTTCTAGAATGTTAACCTACTAATCCACCAGCAATCAAAAAAATGAAGAGCTACATGGAAAAAAACAAACATACTGAAAATTACATTTGTGAGTGCAAACCTATTTGTTCGTGGATCGAGGAAAACATAATAACGAAAAATGGAGTGTCAAGTTAAAAAAAAATTGTGACTCAGTATTTGGTTCTTTCTGTTCTATAATTAATATAAAGACATACCAAAAAATCAAGTAAATTTGGGTCATTTTTACAGTTTATTAATTTTTGCCAATTTAAAGCCCCTTGCACAGACACACCATCAAACTGCTGTAGTCTGCCTTGCTTGAAAAGTTTGATGAATACTAGCAGAAAAGCTTAAGCACATCCTACTTTTTACAGTGGCTTTTCTGTTGTTAATTTAAGACATAGGATATGAAAGTCTTCTATCAGAAGCTGGAAAAGCTTTTAAGTTAGCTGAACCAAGCCTAAGTATTCTTTCTCTGGTTTGCAATTTGAAATAAGATTTCCTATAGCTTTAAATGTGGAAGCAATGGTATAATTTACATACAATTTAAAAGGTCTTGAGCCACAAAATTAATCAAGTTCTTGCACTTAGGCCCATAGACATCCTACTTACACATCTGCATTATACTGTCATTTAAAACTGAACAGCCATTTCATGTCATTCTCTTAAATTCTTTCTTTTAAATAAAGACACTGACACCGTAATTTGCCAGCCGCAAGAACGTTAGAGCAGATCTATTCATCAGACTCCTTTAACTTGCCCACAGCTATTTGTATGATTAAAATTACTCCTTTAATGCAAATAATGACAACAAAACAGCCCAATAAAATCCAAGTTCAAGCTTTACCATAAGGAAAAATAAAGCTTTATCGTGTTTTCTCTAAACATTAGAGCAACCACCTTCGAATGTGATACAAGGTGGTCACTGCAATAGAAGCCCACCTTGCAGGAAAAAAATAAAAGCAGTATGCTTAATAAACAGTAATATCTTATTTGATCTAATACAAACAGACATTATCTTTAAAGTGCCACTTGCTTTGTAAAAGAACTACTACCAGTTACAGTTACACCTCCTGTATTACTCACTGACTGTGACCAAATCCCTGTGAAACAAGAATCCAGCCCATGATAAGGTAATAGATAACAAAACAGGAAAATATGTTTGGTTAAAATAGAAACACAAGGCTTGGAAAGTTGTGAAGAGTTTTACCCCCCAAGTCAAAAATCAGGCACTTCAAAGACAATGTCTTTACCTGAACTTGGTCTGCAGACCTAATCTTACACTAAACCGCACAAACGATTTAGGCTCTATGCCATCCTGTGGCGAAAAGTCAGAAAGAGTTCAGACAGAAAAAGTTCTGGTTTGTTTTTTAATAAGCAGTTTCTCCTTCCCTTTCAAAGGCTGTGAAAGATTCTTCCAAGGTTCTGGTGAAAAATATTAATTTACTCTTTAATTAGAGTGGTTAAAAATGTTCTACTTCAGCAGCACACAGCCAGCAAACAGTATGCACAGCAGACAGTATATTCGAGGCCACAGTAAAACACCAGGACTGTAGGAATGCACATAATACCAGATTGCAACTACTGATTATAGTTTATTGAATTGGTGCCACTGAAGCCTTGTTCTAGAAATGCTTTCATTAGTTTAATCACTTTTTATCGGGGTTTTGTTTCTCTCACACTCTGCAAAAAATAAATGAAAGAGAAGTCTGAAAATAAGCTAATTACATATTTCTTCATTTTCCCAGTATTTTCGTCAACTATGCCATCATGACTGATCAAATTTTCAGTGATCTGAGTAACTTGTGTATGGTCTTCTAAAATCTTACTAGGCTTTGCAGTATATTTCTTTCCATGTAGAGAGTCTGCAGCAAAACGTGTAACACTGCATTTTTATCAAAATTCTTCCATTTTTGCAGGGATTTCTTTGCAAGAATGAAATATTGATCTTCAGTGAAACACAGAATGAGAAAAGCAACCACTCAAAGCAAGTGTTTTCTGAGACTTATTTTGAAAGAGAGCTTAAATAAATAATTTAAAACTTGAGTTTCACGCACGTAAGACGAAGTCTTCAGCTTACAACTTCATCCAAGATGCTCAACCTCTACATGAACAACTGAGAGCCCCAGCATATTCTGTCAGCATAAACAGCATTTAGTTATTGATATTAAACATGGTGTCCATTATATTGCCCTAAATATGCACACAATTGTTTTCTAAACAAATTACTTGAACAAATATACACCATGGAAGCTTTATTACAAGTCCACAAAACTCAAAGGCTTTGAAGACCACTCAAAACTTGGAAAACTGACTGTATTAACTCAGCCCTTGCTCAAGTACACTGCCACCCTACTGCAACTAGAAAACTCCAGAAGAGGATTAACTTAATAGCACTGCACTGATAAAAGTGTGATAAAAGTCTTAACTTCAACACTCATAAACACAACAGATGGGCAAGACACTGACTTCTTTAAGAATGACACATGTTGGGCCCTAGGAGTAAGAAGATGTTGGTTATGTCACATGAAACCAGGTCACACTGCACCAACTTTGTAACAGTACTACTGATGTGAGAGAGGGATTAATAAAATGACTTAAAGTGACTTGTAGCAGGTAATTTGAATGGAGTATTGAACCAAATGTCTTAAAAGTTTGTGTTATCCAAACAAAGCAAAGATGATGGGAGACATTATCTCTCCTACAGACAAAAACATAGCCTTGCTTGCCCTTTTGATCTTCTACACTATTTCATCATCATCTGCAGAATGAGCATTATTCTGTAATGGTGGGAGAAGTCTGGAAAAAGAACATACCCCTTGTCTTCATCTCCAAACACAAGCAGCAAATGAAAACACAAACACAGACACTTGCACTACCCCACAATGGTTCAGGATCTTCCCACCCACGCCACTTCCAAGGGCCACCCTGCTTCCCCATTTCTGCTGAATGCTGCCATTCCCAAAGACATCAGAAGCAAATTGTGTGACTACACCCTCACCCATCCCGAATGCCTTCAGCAGCAAGTTCAGCTAAATCATCTCAGTGCAAAATCAGCAACAATAGAGTGTGTGTCTCCAATTCACTGCCTAAGTTATGGGGAATCAACCTCTAAAAAGTGTCAGTAAAAACCAGCTGCCCACAATAATATTAAAGTATTCTATGTTACAGTAAATTCCGGCTGTTTCTCTGCTCTTAAAAATCAGACTCAAAGCCAAATTAAATACACGCTGATCAGCATAGTGTTTAAAAGTTACTTATTTTCCAACTAAAGCAATTTTTCCAAAATGTTAAGAGTGATTCAAGTATAAAACCTTTTTTAAACAAAGATCTTTCTAGATATGCAGACTTACTGATGATGATTACAATTATGCTAAAGAGTGTATTTTAACACAGCAATACAGTGCAAATGAGTAGGTCTATGGTAAGCAAAATTCCAGACAGCTGAATGCTATGCATCCATCATTAAATCTGCAAAATTAATGGTACAAATGCAGTATTATACTTTATTTCTAAAGAGAATCCATGTACCATACATAGGAATTAATCTGAGTGTTCTCAAAACACTGTGAATTCAAAAGTTAGGAACACATTTCACTCATTTAGTTCTAAAACTCATTTTGTTACAGACAACCCATTGAGAAAAAGAAATACCAGTGCAGACTTCTGTAAAAAATAACAATATAGGTAATGACTTTTTAATATATATGTCATGGGTTGGCATTACATTTAACTAGTATTTCAAGAGGAAGAGAAAAGGTGGAGCTGAAATACTGCCACGCATATTAAAGGCAGAATGGTTTCTCATTAGAAGGAAAATTATCTGGCTCCCACCTCCTACACAATTTTGCTCTCTCTGTACTTTTCAGAAAGATAGATTTTCCTGTACAAATTCAAAATTTAGTTAAAATAAAACCAAAATATGCCTACTAGCCAAAAATAATTGTTTTCCACTGCAATAAAATAGAATTGCTAGATAAATCTTTGATCCAATAGCTTGCTAATGACAAAATTACAAAAACCTTGGGCTCTAAATATCATTTTAAGTCTCATGAAGCTCAGTCTTCCTTTCCCAGTTACACTGGCATACCACTGAGGAATGTGGCATGAAAAATCCAAAGCAGAACTTCAACTGCAGCATTAACTAATAATGTTAGCACCGACTGGCCACACCAGAGAGAAGGGGTAGGAAAAATATGAAACATACCCCATACTTCATTAGTTTTGGTCTAATCCTCACCTTCCCCAGTCACAAAACTACATTTTACAAAACACATTCTCTCCTTCAAAGCTCAAATACTCTGTTATTGCTATGTGACATACAGAAAGCATTATCACATTCAGCACATTTTTATTTGTGTATTTTGTATGTTATTAATCTGTAGCAATGGTCTCTCAGAAGCAAGCAAACAGGTCTTCAAAGCAACTCTACATTCACTGATCCCATTCAGTTCTGCAAGAGCAGCCAGAATTGAACACCACAACCCAGGTTCAGCTGCTGATCAGGGACAGAACTTAAAGATTTCACAAGTGTTAAAGGCAAATAACGGCCTCAACATTCAGCCTTGCTCTGGAGGAGCTACAGCTACAAGTGAAGAACACTTTTCCTTCAGCATCTCTTGTGAATTAAAGTTCTCCCATGATGAAGATTGCTTCCCCCAGATCGTGGGATCGATATGAGTTGTTCACTTCTGATCCTGTGCCTTTTTTCCCCATTTCTAGTTACTGCACAGAACCATTCTAGCACAGACTCAACACTAAGCTGTAAGAGAAGTGTTTTATTTACACTTACCCAGCTGAAGGATGAACCAGCTGTTCATCAGATGTTTTACATTCATACTCTTCCATAGCAGAGAAACCATTACCAGCTTCATTGTTTACATCAGCTTTCAAAGGCTTAAAACTCGGGTCTAAACACTGACACTGGTGTGGTGTAACCAATTAAGCGCTTCAGCATCCCCCAGTTTTAACAGAGGGCAGCTAAAGAGTTCTAAACCTTCTTGTGCACTGTGTGAGTGAAATTCTGACTTTTTCAGGTCAACAGTCTATAGATCACCTCAGCCACTGGACTGTCAGCTTGTGTACAGAACGTGGTGAAAGTGAAGCTGTTTGCCACTGCTTCTGCTATGTATCACACTAAACTCCAAGGTAACAATTGAAATAAACATTAGAGAAATATAATAAGCACTAAATGAAGCCTGCTTTTAATTTCATGCACCATTTTCTGCTGAACATTTAAGCACAAGCTGTCTCAAGTCAGAAGTCTTTGTATTTCATGATACATTAAGTTACAACAACTATATTGAATTTTTAAAGAAGCTGCAAGGGAAAACACCTGCACTTTAAAACTTTACAGGGAAGATTCCAAGAAATTAAATAACTGAGGATACCACAGACCAATAAAATCCCAATGCTTTTGACATGGAGAAGCATAGGGAGGACCTAGACAAATCCTTGTGGAACATCACCACGTTGTGTTTATGAAACTTCAGGAGCACTTCACTGTCTTCTGAAATCTTTTCCTCTGTGTCATGGAGAAGCATAATAATGCTTCCATAGTTTGTTTCCTCTGCTAGAAAACCACAAAGGATACAACAAAGCTTAGAGTGATGCAGCACAAAAGGAAACTAATGTACTATAAAGGAAACTACAGGTACTATAAAGTAACTATAACACTGTGCAATGCCAGTCACAGTCTTGTTACTGTTAAAGTATGAGGCGTTTTCCTCCCCAACAAGCATAACTAATTATCAGGAAATTCATATTCTATGATTCCTAGCTGTTCAAAATCCTGCTAAGAAGAGAGGATTTTGACACTAAATTTCTAGAAGAGAAAGCATTAGCGTTATCCTTCTGGTATTACCTTTCTGCAGACTTCACTCAACTGAAGCACAGTTTAAAAACACAAGAATAGAGAAACATATTTCCACTAAGGAAAGAACAAATATCAGATTCCGACTATGTCTTTCAGCTCGTTATTTTCTAATACTTCATAAGAACTTTTAAAGTACCATTGGTAATGCTGCCGTTGTTAAATGCCCAGATTTCCCGCCAGTGAGATGACACAAATATTTACTCTAAGTCTACATTCCACAAACTTGGCTGCATTTGAAAGGAATGATGAGTAACAAAATCCTCTGTTCTTCTGTTTGGAAGGTATTTGTGTTTACAGAACACCATTCTTCAACTGTGAACCAAGCCTCTCGTGCTCTTTGACTAAAGATATGGAGCCATTCCATTTACAAAAGTCTAAATTTAATTTCTCTCACCTCTGATTCAACCATCAGTTGTGCATTCTCCACAGTAAGCTGGCTCTGAGAAAGGATGAGAGAAGCACATCTGACATGAGTTTGCTCATCACCTGCTGTTTAAACAGCACTCACTGCCTAAGCCAGGCATTCCCTAGCTGGAAGGATTCCCAGGGCTCTGCAGAGACTCGGAGAATCCTGTAAACAGGAAGCACCAATCTGATGGCAACTGCCAAAATCAGTTGTTCATTCCCCTGATACAAGTAACACACATTTTGACTCCTGATAAAACGTTCTAGCTCAGCTTTGTTAAAGGCTGAGGTTTTTCAGCCTTGGTCCAGTATAATTCTGGTGACAGTTTGACAAGACCACAAAACAGGGCTCTAAGGAAGGCAAGGGAAACATCCATGCCACCAGCAAGGAGTCTACTAGCCCATTTTATCCCGTTGTTTCACAGTAGGAAATCCTGCACCATACCACACATCCTATGCTATCAACTAGCACATCACCTATGAAAAGTCACAGCAAAAAAACCTATCTAGTATAAACCTACTGTTTTAAGTGTAATGCACATTTTAAACTGTTGCACTGTATTTGCCACATATAACTTTGCATTCCATCTGCAGAATTGCAAAGATTTCCAAAATTTCTCTACTGGCTACAAACTCAATACTACGTCAAATGTAACCAGCAAGATGTATCTGGATTTTGATGTTTTCCTTGATCAGTCTTCATTCACAGGACAGCTGAGCACAAACTAGATTTTATGTTTTCAAATCCAAGCACTTCACCTACACAAAAACCAAAGGTGGCTGTATCTTTTTCTCCCACATCAGCACTGCCCAGAGTATAACTGAGCAGACAGTGCACATTCCTGCTGTCAGGCAGCAAAAGCTTGCAGTGCTAAGTTTCTGAAAATACAAGCCAGACCTGTCCCGAATTAAAACATGAAACTCTAAAAAGGAATTACAAAGCATTTATATAAATGTTATATAAATGTTTTTTTCAAATTTGCTTTTCATGAAGAGCATTAATTCGATCCTGTCTCTCACTCTTTTCGCTTCCTGCTGTTTAGCTGGGTTTAGCGTGTTTTCCCAAGGCAATAACACATCACACTGGTAGCCTGGTACCTCTGCCTGTGTAGCTCCTCTTTCTCTGCAATTGATAGTTCAGGTGTAACAAAAACTTCAGCAACATTTAATACGCTCTTATCTCCAACAGAAACATTTTCACATTTCCAGTAAAGAACACAATGTATATATCACATAGGAGCCAGTTAACATTTTAAATGAAAACACCTGTTATGCAAAGTGGTGGCAAAATATGTTTGCATTAAACAGCAAAAGAGCAGCTGCATTTTTTGCTAACCATTACCAAACAGAACAAAGAAAACACAGAAAACTCAAAGCAACCTAAAGAAGGCACCTTTAACTAAAAAATTTTAGTTTTTGGGGTTTTTATCAGCCAGTCTCCATGAATTACTTCATCAGTAGCTTTCCATCTTGTGTGTGTGCATGCACTAATATGAAATTGCAGAAGGCTACATACAATTTGTGCCAGCTTTTAGTAATTTTACCATAAACATCACAATGCATTTTGAAAGTGTGGACAAAAGATCTGACTTTCCTAAAGTCAGGCCACTTCCCTACAACACCTGCAAAGCAGGGCTACAAATTAGCACAGCTATCACAAGCATCCTTCCTAAAGGCTTCTTTTGGGTACACAAATTCCTAATTTTGAGCCACTCTGCACTGGAATGAGTGATTAAATATAGAAAGCTTCATTTTTGCTGCTTGGATTAGAATCCTTTTGGGGAACACACAGAGCGTTGTGCATTCTTACAGCACCTAGAAATGACTGCAGTACGGCAGCAGATTATCAAGTGCAGTCTTCCAATGCAAAGGTGACTTTCCCTCAAATAGTCAAATGTCAGAAGCAGAATCTAACATGGATTCAACACTATAAAAAGAAATCAAGAAGCTGCAATGCATTGCTCGCCAAGACCGAGGGCATCAGTCCCTGGGACCTCAAAAGGTGTGTCTATGTCCCTCTTTCAGTTCTAATTAAAGTATCATAAAATGAGCTTTGCAATACAAGTATTATGTTGTCCGTAAGAAATTTTGAAGATGAAAACTGTCTGTGGATTCTAAAGCTTGAAAAATTTTAAGGGTTATGAAGACACTGAAAGTCAACATATATGCCAGAAGCTACACTGGAATTTTCAAAAGGGCAAGATTTTATGGTTATTTTAAAATTCCACATTCATATTTTTGCTTATGACTTGAGGAAAGAAAACAAGATCTATATTTACAAGAAATTGAAGACATATTGCACAATTCTCTTAAATCAAAGAAAAAATTGGTTTTTGAATAAAGTCTATTCCACTTTTTCAAGAAATTAATTTTATGATGTAAAGAGCAAACCAGAATCTGTCTGTCCAAAGCATTTAATTAGACCATGAAATGATTTTGAGGTCTACTATTTTTAAAAGGGTTAACATGATGAATAAGTTTTACTAATGCTCCTAACTCATCAATTCTAAAATATGCAATTGTACACCACAGCCCATGATTCAGACAGGAAATTCTTCCTTCAAACCTCTCTGGGTATTCTATGACTCACATAACAATTGAGGTATTTCCAAGGGTTTTCCTTTAAATTTCCTTTTAAATATTCTTCTGTAGTTTAACATTTTTCAGATGTAACACAACACTAAATCTGAAGCCAACTGCAACGCAAGGCTTCAACAGAAATCACGAGAATAAGTATCTTTATTTAATAGAGTTACTTGGATTTTCAACAATGTTGGGTGACATTTAGGCAATCAGGACCATGTACTTACCAATAAACTTGTTTTGCATAGTCTCTAGGAGAGCTTGGTGAGCATCCTCTGTTTGCAAAGCACATGAACATTCTCTGGCCAGTATGGTCCGGACAAGGTGCTCTCCACAACCTAAAGAAATATTAAGATTGGGAATAGTCAAAATACAGGTATCACTATGAAGAAAGCCTGTCATTAATTTACATCATCACATTAATTTGGCTGTGATGATGCAAAATAATGACAGTTTCTTAATAGTGATGCATATGACAAGTTTCTGCCATATATTTTTATTTTTTAAAAAGGTTGACACTGAGTCACTCAAAAATTCAACTAAGTCAGTGGTTCTCTCACAACTTTCCTAAAATTTTGAGTGCACAAAGTCATAAACCAAACAAAAGTTACCTACAGAAAGAAGAAACAGCAACACTGTCTCTGACTTGTCATCTCCATCCAGATAGAATCCTCTTACTAATCATTCTCTCAGGAACGATCCTTGCATGCAACTCTTCAAACTGAGAACAACTTCAGTGACACAGTAACTCCTTTTGCATGACAGAATCTTCCACCATCTGATTCAGCCTTTTTTCAATACAGGAATACATTAATTCACCCATGCTTTTTTGCCTAAGTGGCTGGTCATTGGACTCCTAATACAAATTCCTGTAATTTTTAAATGTTTGTCCTTAAGAAACTAAAAAGCTTCTGCAAACAACCACTTATTGCCTCAGTGCTTTCTGTAACTATCCCCTGAAACCTATTTTTGGTGAAGACAAGCAGGTCATTACTGCTACACTTGTTCTGTAGGAACACTTTCACACCTCCTGTTTTTTCTCCTACACCCTTTTCCCTTCCTATACTGTGCTTTGGGACACACAGCTGCAGCCAAGAGGCACTATGCATGTTTACTGGATCAACCAGGGTTTTTTGGACAGGAAAACCCACTGCTGATACCTTCTCCATAATGACCAAGGTTATTACACTACCTAGGCCTCCCATTTGTTGACATTTTTTCTCAATGGCAGGGAAGCAGACAAAGCAGCTAGAAGAGGTCTAACCAAGAGCCAGGTGAACCATGTTATCCAGTTAGGACAGAAAGAAAAGCATAACTAATGTAGAGTTGTAATGTAACAACGATCTCAAATTATCTAAATTTAAGTGACTACACTTTGATCAGATTTGTAACTTATCAGGGCCTAAGACTGCATTAGACACCAGAATATACAGAGAGAAATCAGATACAGTCAGTTCACAATTACATATAACTATTTCTAGCATAATTCGCATTAAACACGACAAGATGATGCAAGCACTGGAACCATAAAAAAAATCTGCTATAATCCAGTTGGACTTATTAGCTCAGGTACAGAACTACAAAAATACACCTACACAGCCTCCAGAAACAAATTTATGGCTGGAAACAATCTAGTTGCTTCCAAGTGGCAGGGAGCTGGAGCTGGTAAGACATCAGACCTCGGCTGGCTTCAGACAAAGGCAGCTCAGTCTCCACGGGTAACTCTCACTTTACTGGAAGCCCTACCAAGCCCAGAACAGAGACACTGGCTGAAGCCAGTCTAGATGTGGCATAAAGAAAAATTTAATAATTAAACCCAACCCAAAGCAGCTCCAGTGCAGCCTGCTGAGTCTCTCATCGCTGTGCATATGCTGAGTTTAGAGCACTGACTGGTTTGGGTACAACATGGCACAAACACGTTAGCAGGTCTGGCACTGTGTATTGGAGCTACTCACACACTGGTTTCTTGCTCTTCCCACCATTTTTAAACCCTGATTAACATGGCAACCTACTGAAAGAATCTCTCTCTCTGGCTACTTGTCACACAACTATACCCTTCCCCTTAAACGCAGAGTGATTTTCCACTGTTCTTCAAAGATTGCTAACACAGAAGGAAAAAAAAATTACCCCCCTCATTTCAAAGATTAGAAAAAATCCAACAAAACAACAAGAAACAAAAAAAACCCCACCCTCTGGAGCACTATGGATGCATTAGATGTCAGAGAATCAGCCCGGGGACCAGATTGCTGAAAAATTGTGCACATGTGTCCCAAAATCCTGCTATGTTCAATCATCAAAAAAATACCTTGGTCTTCAGTTATGTGTCCCTGCTAATGGGCAGTGTCTCCTGATTAATACAATTCAGCTAAACTGAGTTGTTTGAAGTGGGACACTTTGGCATTGAATCTACATACAACTTGCACAACAGAAAGACAAAAAATTCTTTGTATAGCAAACAGATTTAGTAAAAACCAGTTACAAATTTAGGGGGAAATGAAAGAACCAAAACACTACGACAGTTACACAGCCAAGGGAAGTCGTTCTTGAGAGCACAAGGGACAAAGTGTTTTCATCGAGACTGTCAAGCTCTCGAGTTATTGAGAGAAGTGTCCTGGTTAGGGGATAATGTTCAAGAGGCTCGTGCAACAGAGCATCCTCTGCAGCTTCTTACAGGAGGGTCTGTGCATGCATTTGTCTCATTACACCCACACTCAAAAGCTTCTGTCCACAATAGAACTGTGAGTTATCTACTATTTATTCCAGACAAAGTGACGTATGAAGAACATGAAAAAACCCCACAAGATGCATTTTACCCATAGATCACAACATGGACATCACTTTTTTGAAGCTAAGAAACTTCAATCAATATGAAGTTTTGCTGTAAAGAGCAAAACTAAACAGGCATATGCTCCAGCAAAAACTGAGAAAGCTGTTTTTTTCTTGAAAAAAAACTGTTAGTGCCTTTAAATATAACATGTAATACCTTTAAATATAACTATGTGAGTAAGAAGCATGGGATTTAGAATAGGAATCAAACAAGACACAAATCAGAGTGAGCCTATGCATCTCCAAAGCATCGAGTAATAAAACCAGATGTTACTACTTCACAATTTTCAAGTATTTCCTAAATTGGCATCAAAAAAACAATAGCCATTTTCTAGCATGACATATAATGTTATTTCCCCCCCAAGAGAATGATTTTATTGAAGAGTTCCCATAACATCAAGTCTGCTCCAAAAAAAATTCAGAGAGAAAACTTAATATGGGTTAAGAACAGCTGCAGCCCACTGATGTGATCCAGGATCAACCACAAGGAAAGCAGCTTTGCAATTCTACTAACACATCACACATCTCTACATCCCCACAAAGTCATTTCTTTTTGTCATATTTATGTCAACCTATAAGGCAGCAAACTTACAGACTGCTCCTGGCAGTGTATGTAAAAATCTTTCAACACATCACTTGCTGGCAGTCTGCAGGGACAGATAACTAAGGAAAACAATTCCCCCATTTGGAAAAGAAATATTTGTTACTGTAGGATTTTGATGTAGGAACATCTATTTTTGAAGAAAAAAAAACTAAACAAAAAAAGCAACAAACAAACAAACAAAAACATGACAAAAACAAACAAAAAACCAAAACAAATCAAAACCAAAACCAACCAACAAAACCTAAGCAGTGTTTCACATACTTTGACCAGATAAAGGCTGAGAAAAAGAGCTACACTTTCTATTATCTCAAGTCAGAACCAAACTTCTTGGAGGTTTAGCAGATCTATACATCTCTATAGCCTCAAACTGGGGACGCACTGTAGGTAATACTAGGACTAGACACAAAATGAATGTATACATTGCTACAGCAATCAAAACTGATTTATAACATACAATATAAAGTTGTGGGTTCAAATTTATAGTTCCAGTCACTTTAGTCTAACTGCCAGCATTAGCCAACTTCCAAAAAAGTTGTATTAACATGACTCAAGACAGCAACTATAGTGAAAGCTACTTGAACACATTTCCAAATCATGCACACAAGTTGATGAAAATGTAAATCTGGCTCATTTGCTTAACTATCTCACATTATACTACATTTAACTGCATGTGTTAATACATTTGGCATTTCTTTCACTGAATAATACTAAAACCAAACCAAGAGGGACACCCACTAAGAATTTTTCAATTCTACATTAAAGTCTCAAATACATTCATTTTAGTAACTTTCCTGTAAACAGAGTTTAAATCATTTTATTATCCTTTCCCAGTTATCATGATGACTTTTTCAGTAACCTGAAGCTCATTATATTTCAGAGATGAATATTTTGCAAAGACAGACAAATGCTTCCCTAAGACTTCACACAAGTGATTCAAATGGAGATGACTAGCTGGAAAAATTTACTGGGTTAAATTAGTGCTTCACACTGAAAACTGTTTCATACAGTAAACAAATTATTTTCCTACCACAGTAATATTCTGCAAACACCATGTTGCCTGCTTGTAACTCCTCCACTGACAAAAATACTACTGTTGGAACTGCTGTTGTCCATGTTCACAGGGCTAAGTACAATTAATTGCCTTCCTCTAGGATTGCTACTAGCAAAGGGAAAAACACTTCTATAGAAGACAAATAATTTAGAGAGACTATTTTGATAAATCCCACGTGACAAATTTGTTGACCTTCTACAATGGGGTTACAGCATTGGAGGGTAAGGGAAGAGCAACTGGTGCCATTCACCTGGACTTGTGCAAAGTATTTGACACTGTCCTGCACCACATCCTTGTCTCTACATTAGAGAGACACGGATCTGATGGGCGGACTGCTCCCTGGATAAGGAGTTGGCTGGATAGTCACACTAGAAGAGTTGCAGCAATGGCTCAACTTCCAAGTGGACACCAGGGACGAGTGGTGTTCCTCAGGGGCTGGTGCTGTTCAATCTCTTTGTCAGCAACAGGGACAGTGGGATTGAGAGCACCCTCGGCCGATGACACCGCGCTGCGTGGTGCGGTCACATGCTGGAGGGATGGGATGCCATCCGGAGGGGCCTGGACAGGCTGGAGAGATAGAGTCTATGTGAACCTCTTGGAGTCCAACAAGGCCAAGAACAAGGTGCTGCACCTGGGCCAGGGTAACCCCAATCACAAACAGAGGCTGCAGGAGAATGGATTGAAAGCAGCCCTGAGGAGGACTTCTGGGTTTTTGGTGGACATGACGCTCAACATGACCTGACAATGTGTGCTTGCAGCCCAGAGAACCAACTGCATCCCAGGCTGCATCCAAAGCAGGGGGGGCAGCAGGGGGAGGAGGGGATTCTGACCCTCTGCCTGCTCAGGTGAGACCCCACCTGCAGTGCTGTGTCCAGCTCGGGGCTCCCCAGCACAGAAAAGATGTGGACCTGTTAGACCAGGTCCAGACAAGGGCCATGAAGATGATCCACAGGCTGAAACACCTGTAATATGGAAACAGGCTAAGAGCGCTGGCTTTGTTCAACCTGGAGAAGGAAAGGCTCTGAGGACACCTTCTAGCACCTTCCAGTACTTAAATGGGCTACAAGGAGGACAGAGAGGGACTTCTGACAAGAGCATAGAGTAACAGGACAAGAATGTCTTTACAGTGAAGGAGGGTAGATTTAAATTAGATAGTAGGAAGAAATTCTTTACTATGAGGGTGGTGAGACACTGGAACCAGTTGCCCAGGAAAGTTCTGAATGTGCCATCCCTGGAAGTGTTCAAGGTCAGGTTGGATGGGGCTTTGAGCAACCTGTTCTAGTGGAAGGTGTTCCTGCCCATGGCAGGGGGTTGGAACTGGATGATCTTTAAGGTTCCTCCAAACCCAAACCATTCTAAGATTTTATGAAAAATAAATAGATACATACAGATATTTTGATGCAAGTTTCTAGTCTCCTAGATTAAAGGGAAAAATACACAGATTCCTAAAGGCTCCAGAGGTATTTGGCAACAGATTCCTATGACAGGGGAAGGAAAGAAGAATGAGGCTTAATAGCCGCAACACCTTTATTTTGTAAACAAACTACAGACCCAAAAAAAACTCTAAAAGATCCCAGAAAATTTGTCTTCAACCAGAAGCTTCTATTCCTGCCTGAAAATCACTTGAAGATCATATAAAAAAATCACTTGAAGATCATACAGAAACATCAACACTGATTTTCAGAGACACATATCTTGGATCGTGCCACAATACGGTTTTTAATGCAGTGTTTCTTTCAAAGTACCAGGCAAACCAACAGCGAAATAGAACTTCCCTTTTCTGTGGGTACTGAAATGTGTAATTTCTGAGAATAATACAAGTTTACCTCCTATCCAAATACTCCTCATTGATTAATGCAAGATTAGCATAAGAACAGTCTGGGAATCTACAACTTTTTTTTTCATAGTCTCTTTTTCTTCTGTTATCCTACCATAATTTAGCTATTATGGATGTATCAGTAATCCTCTCAAGTTACTATTTCAGCAGTAGTACTTTGCTAGTTAGCCTATGCACAACTTCCACAACAAGAAGTTACAAGGGAGGGTTTTGTGATGTTTTTGCTTTTATTTTTTAAGGTTGTTACCATCTTTAATTTTTAGCTATTATATTGGATACTATTTTACACTGCATACGGTTCTTAAAAAAGGTAAGAAATCTGTAATTTTTAAATGTTAATTTCCTGTACCAAACAGTAACTAAAGCTCTATTCATAGGTTATACAAACCTTAACTTGCTACACACTTGGATCTTTCATTTGAGCTTCATGCAAGAAGCTAAGGATTAAATCACTGGGTTTTTTCCTCAGCATAGTGACTTCTCCAACAGATTTCTAATGCTTGAAATAACCACAACAAGAGGAGAAAGAACCCAGCACAATATAAGCTGAACATCCCATACAATGCGTGCTCTGCATCTTATAATGTTCCTCCGATGGAACCAAGATGGCAAACGAAAGGAAGGCCTTGTGCAAAGCGAGGGCCTCTGAGCAGCGTGTCAGAGAGAAATTGTTTTTCTGCTTCTTTTGATGGGAGATGCTTTCAAGTCAGGAAATTAGAAACAGGTGTGCCAGAGGGCACACACACATCCATGCACCACACTGAAAAACACGCGTTTTCAATTTTCAGACATGAAAGAGGCTCCTGTTGAATGGAAGGAGAAATGAAAATCTAGTTTGCTTTCTGCGAGCCATAAGCAGAGAGCTTACGGAGCTTTGACAGGCTGCTGGGGCCGGTCTAGCTATGAAACACACAGTACCTCGACACAAAGTGTTGGAACTTGCTTTAAAGGAGTACAGAATGGAAACTTGCATTACTCACATACAGTCAAGAACGGAAAAATCAATCTAATTTACTCCACTGCCAAAGTATGACTCTTCACTTTTCAGAAGCTAAAGACAGAAGTTACAGGTTATCTGTATTTTATCATCTATTCAATGCAGCAGAGTCTGAACCTGGCCCTGTTTTTTCTGTCCTGTTAAGCTTTGATGTTATTTTCAGTTCAATAGTAGTCCCTAAAGTGTCAGTTAACAAGTTAAAGAACTACTATTTCTGCTTTATTTCCTGGATAACTTCTAGTTATGCCTAATGGAAACACAGTGAAACCTGTATTTCAGTAAGCTCTGCTTGTCATTTCCAGCATCTCTAGAAAGAGCTGACTAAAAACTTGCAAGCCAGTGATTTTAAAAAACAAAATACAGTACTATAAAAATATTTAGTTGGCAAGACACTGATACAGGTAGTTACATACTGAAATAAAATTTTAATGAAGACATAAAGTGCTGCAGTCTAGCAGAATGCACTACAGTATTAAATTAAAGTTACATAACTTTTAGCTTTTTTTACTCCTATCAGCTGCTGTATCTTGTCTTCATACTAGCAGGGGAAATTTTTAAATTACTGACCTACTGCCAGAAAAAACACCTGCAAACAAAGTCCTGTCCAATTCCTAAAGCACTGATCCTAGAGGGATAAATGGAGCACATTCCTGCTGCAGACAGAATATTCTTAGATGATTTACCTACTAAGAAAATGCAATGGAAATTTTCCAAAAGGTTGAAACTTTAGTAAATTTGGGCAGGTTTCAAAGACAACAAAAGACAAATTCAACATGCAGACAAACTTGTGTCTAAAGTATCTCCTCTAAGAAAAGGCGGGAAAAAACTTATGTCTCTAAGTTTTTAATACGGGAAAAATAAACTAAAATCACTCTAAAGATCAACTCAGTCAGTTTTTCTACAATTTTACAGACAAGAAAATAAAAAAGGTTAGAGAGATAAAATGCCAAATGAATGAATCCTTAAGTTCTAAATAGTGGTAAATGGCAGATAATTTATTTTAAAAGCTGTTTGTTTGAGTTATTAGGAACAAAAATAATTCCAGATGTACCTCCAAGAGAGGTTAGAATGAAGAAAAAATGTAGGTCCATTAAAGAAGATGTACTTTTTACATTCTTCATTACATTTAATACATTTTGAAAGATTAATTTCAGTTAAGCTGTAAAGAAAGAAGCAAACTCTTTTGTCTAGGCATTCCTCAGAAGCTTTGCTGCTACTGATCTCTGTAAAAACACTACAGCTCTCCAAACTACATCACTTTTGTCATATAAAACTTCCAGGGAAAGAAGTAAGACAGTGGTTTATGTGTTTGCTAACTAAAAGGATACAACCATTTACTCTCAATCCCAGAAAAGTGTTTAAGACATAGAAAGGGAGTTCAGTCTGCCACCATCTCCAATTCACTTTATATCCTTGCACCTATTTCAAGCCACTTGGGCAAGGCACAGGACCAGGGCCAGGACCAAGTGTCCAGAGCAGGAGCTGGTGCTGCAGAGCTGCTGGCCCAGGTTACAAATGCACTGCTCTGCGAGCACTGCAGTACTGTGTTTAAGTGACTGCTTCTCAGTGCCATCATTCCCACAAATCATCTCTGCCTGGGGCTTCCTCTCTCTGCTCCCAGACTCATGGTGGTGGTGGTGGGGGGTTAGTTCACACACCACATGCTACAGCACTGAAGCCTCCCAACTGCATCTGGACACAAAGGCTGAATGAACCTTTGACAGAAACAGTCACTTTATAGGTAAATACTGATGTGTCTGGAGATAGACCTCTTCTTTCTCCACCCTCACAGTAACAATGCCATAACTCTTCTCTCATATGCAGCTGCTTCATCTGTGCTGCATTAATTACCTCTTATTCCCCAAATCTTACAGGACCATACTGATTTTGATAGATAATACAAATGCCTACAAAGAGATTAATTGTATCACAGTATCTATCTCACACAGTGTAGCTCAAACAATCGGTACAGGATACAAGATTTGCATGTGAAATTCCTCTGGGCATTGGGAGCTTGGACTCAGAAGGACAGGCCAGACAGACAATGCTGCACTTGTGTGTTAGATAAGGGCTAATAACACATGCAAGGTTGAAGCAAGATTTATAATCACACTGTAGATGTAATTCACTGGCACAAGTTGCTCAGAGAAATTGTGGATGTCCCATCCCTGGAACTGTTCAAGGCCAGGCTGGATGGAGCTTTGAGCAACCTGTTCTAGGAGAAGGTGTCCCTGCCCAGGGTAGAGGGGTTCCATCCATTAAGGTCCTTACAACCCAAACCATTCCATGATTCTAAAAACAGCACTGGCCAGGTATCCACTCACTGGATCCTAGCACAGCCACTACTGCCCTCAACACAAAGGAATCACAAAACCAAAGTTATGCATTACAAGACAATTTATTTGCATTAAAGCTTCCATGAAAAGTATTTACTCCGTAGATTTGCACATCACTGTGGTTTGTTTGCAAAAGGAGTTTTCAAGCAGAAATCTGCAGATCAATGGCTTCCATGAGGAGACCACAATGCTGGCTGAGGACATAGCTCAACAACCAATTTAACAACCACAGACCATTTCTGAATAGGTGTCATTCCCATTCCATCCTATTCCACATTACCCATTCCATATTGCCTGCAAAAGCATCCATAAGACACACAATGGACCGGAAAGAAGGACAGATATGAACACAAAGTTTGAGCAGGAAAAGGTGGGGCAAGGAAGAGTGAATATATTTATTCCCTTATTGATGTGGATTTCAAAAACAAGAGAAACCTCCTTGAGCAGGGGGCTGGACTGGACCTCCAGAGGTTCCTTTCAAACTAAACAATTCTGTGATTCTTCACAACAAAGTATGTGCTATTTTTCCTTCATGGAATGATGCATTACATATACAAATGTATATCCAACACAGCTTTTAAAGTATCATGATCTAATCTCTAAAATGCCTTTATGAGAATAGAGGCCACAGCTTTTGTTGAGAGACCTTAACAGTCTTTCAGGATCTTGGTGAATTCACCAACACAAGAAACTGTTAAGGAAGTTTACACAGAATACAGTTTGTACATGTATTCCTAAAACATTGCTGTTTTCTCTATCTGATTGTCATTCCATTCTGTGCAGGGTAGAAGAGCAAGACATCACTGAAAGACTTTTCCCAGACAGAATCCTCAACTACACCTCATAAACAGATCTGGTATCTTCAGAAACCTGATATCCCTGCTACCTTCTCAACAAAACACAACTCTGGCTCAGCCCTGAAACCAAAGTATATTTGTTAGCATGCTTAATTTTTCTGAATGAGCTCAATGTATTTCAAGATTATACTCCTCCTTCTTTGGGATTATAAATTAGGTTGTATTTAAAATCTCCCTAGGATAACCTATGGGCCTTTCTTGTGTCAAACAGTCTCCTCATATACATTTTAGTAAAAGCTGGAGACTTTGCAGCTTTGTGTCACAGAATATCTGCATTTTGTAAATAATGCAAGACCCTCTGTCTGTCTTCAGAAATGCAATATTAAAGGTTTGCTGGCTTCAATGGCTGGTACCTAGACACAAAGCACACCCATTCTTTGTACGCTTTCTATTTCCTGCTGTTGTGAAGATGAAAGAAAAGCAAGACATCATTTTCAGTCTCTACACTTCCACTCAAAAATTCTACTTAGGGCTGCATTTTCAAAGCATCCTGCATTAGCTGTTACTGTAATTTTACATTTACCTTTATATTTATAGTTAAGGTTCTGTATATCCGAAGAGAATTATGATTTTTCAATTTATTTCCCAGGAAAGATAGAGCCTGCCTCTTACCCCAGCAGTATTACTTTTAGCACAGTTAGTGAATGAACATTCACAATCATCATGGATATTCCAGCTGGGGAGGAGATTCACTGTCACACTTGATACTATTTTGAATAAGAAGAGTATGCACAAAGTCCTTGATTCTTATTATGCTCAGGAAAAAATAGGAAATGTTTTCTTAAAGTACAGCCAAAAAATGGACTATTGTTTCTCCTGCAGTTGGGTTTTGTTCACAAATGTTTTCCCTCCAAATAATACCCATCTTCCTGTGTTTACATTCATATACCAACAAAAAACATCCACTAAAGAGTTCCAAGCAGCCTTCTGAGTGTGGTTCTGGCCTCCTTTTGGGGGGAGGTGTGGGGGTGCTTAAAGGGAAGCCTGTTTTATTTGTGTCTGTGTGCATACATGCATGGAAAAGCTTTTAAACACCACAGATTTGGCTTCTACTACGTTGGTCCAAAACCCAGTTGAACTGTTTAGTTACATTTATAACTAAATAAAGGCCACTGGTCATGCTCATTTCATTTAACAAGCTTTCACGCCATCTCTACCATCATTCCTGCATGGAATGGCCCTTGCACTGTTATTGGATGCCACAGTTAAGACTGCCCAGGTATCTTGGCTAAGCCTGCAACTGCAACATTCTCTGAATTTCTTGAATTTTAATACTGGTTTTGAGATACTTGAACTCCTGTAATGTTTATCCTTCAGCTGTCAATAAAGTCCCACAACCATTTTTTCCCAACTGAAATATTAATTTTAATATAATTCAGAGTTTATATATCAAAATGCCTCAAAAAATTGATGGGGAAAAAATCAGAAAGGCTTTACTTGTTTACACAGAAACTGAATTTTAGACTGAGAGCTACCGAGTAAACCTTGGATTTAAGGCCCCTTAAATTCACAGTCATCCCTAAAGATCCACCAATCTCCCCCACTGTGTTTTTAGAAAGTCTCCATCTTTTGATTTCAGTTGTCCCAGGCCCTGTTAAACTATAACCATAAAATATGAGTTTTACAATACCCTGTATTTTGTAAACCTTGAAGTAACTTTTGAGAAGCCAAAAAAGAAAAAAATAAAACCAAAGACATTGTGGTTAAAAAACAAAGCCAAGTGACTGTTAGAGGTATGAAATTACCATGCAAAAAGTTGAAGTCATGCCCAAACAAGTTCAGAGCCACTACCTTTGGCACATTCAATATAAAAATATGATAAAAATAGCCAAAAATATTTAAGAAACAACTTGCTAAAAGGCATAAGAACTAATACCAAATCCTTCCTGAATAGGCAAAAAGCAGGAAGCCTCCCAGCAGCCACAGGGCCAACAAATAATACAAAACCATTGAAAGAAAGCTACAGGAACCTGGCATTACTTTTAAGTACTTGTGTGGTGACATCTTCCCCCACCCTGCCTTTTTTTTTTTTTTTTAATGAGGCAGGTACTGAAAAATTGAAGCTTCAATTGCAGGATTTTAGAACAAAATTAGTAAAAATTCAAGAATAAATCCTACTGCGTTATTAATGTGGCATTTAAACTAGAACTTTTCCTTTCCCAAGGAAGTTTCTACAAAGTTCACCACAGAATAAAACTGTTCCCAGCAAAATTTAAATATCTGGTCTTCTAGGAACAAAAAGAAATGAGAAATCTTCAGAAGTCACCCTGACCTATTAGAACAAATATACCTCCAGTTTAATAAGTCCCAGTATTACAAATTGCCAGAAGCCTGGATAATGCAGTGAAGGCGCTTTTCCCAGCCCTGTACTTTTCCCTGGAGAACTGCAAACAGCCTCTATCTGAAACAGGCCACCAGTCTGGAGCTCTGGTTCAACCCCAGGTGTCCCTTCCACGTGCATTTCAATGTGCAAGAGTTTGTACTCTGCCTACTCTGAATTACTATTCTGAATTCTCCTTCCCCCACACCACAGGTTTTCCCCAACCTGTTCAATCTCTAGTTGATCATCACTTCCGAGACCCAAAGACGTGAACAATTTCTTAAGCACAGAATGAAAAGAGTTTACACAACTTGACCCCTGAAAATTGCTTGTATGAAACTAATGCCAAAAAATATCCTTTTTCATGATTGAATATATAGCCTGATATAACAAACTCTCAGGGCTTGAATATCTATTCTCAGCTATCACTAAGAAAAAGTTAAAAAGTGTAAACCAACAAAACGGGAAACCTTTTATTTCCCAAAGAATTGTTCAGCTAAAATTACTTGGTTTAACACATATTAATACAAATAATTTTGAGGATATTTTTGATAAACCTTTAAGTGAATTAGAGTTGAACTTTTTATTCAAGATTTTTTTTTTAATTTCAAATGTGATTTGATGAGTCAGCTATTCTCTGAAGTCATCTAACAATAAACATTAAACATTACTCAATACCCACAGCAACCACAGTCTAATTTTATTCTTTTTTCTCTTCTCCCCACACAACGGAAAAAAATTCCCTGTAGAAACTATTAGATTTGTGCCAAATTTATGACTCAAAGACAAAGTAAAATAAATAGACATGTGAAATTAAAACAATAAAATGTTATATTGTGAAAATCACAGAAATTTAAGCTGACTGTAAACTTCTCATGTACATTTTTTAAATACGTTTACATACAGGTGTAAAGGTCTGAATGTAAAATGAAACATTAAATGAATGTGGATGTACACAGTTTTTATTTATACATAACATGCAAGTTTCATTTGTTGCTCTTTTTCTAAAAATACAAGTCCACACAAAGCCCATCTGGAAACCTACAGGAGGGAGTATAATCACTATTACAGATACAGTCTAGTCGGGTTTTAGTTACATCAAGTGACAGTGATGCCATGATGATTTTTTGCCTTTTCTTTTAAACCCCTTCTATACCTTTTTACAACTTCTGTATTCTTAGTGGTTTTTAGCCTACATTCTTGGACATGTTTGTCCAGCTGGGAGACTCAACATTTTAGAAGCTTCGTAGTTAGGGATCAGTGTGCCCCAGACCCCAAGGTCCTCTCCAGAACACATTTTCTGAGCTAAGACAGAACCATCCAGGGGAAGGTTCCTCGGGGAGGGGGGACTCACTCGAGCCTTTCATTGGGAAATTTTTGATAGATATGCTAATTAGTAAAACCTATGATGTTATACCAGATTTTTGTGGGGTGTGCATTTCAGTGCATTCCACCTGGATGTGGTGCACCTAAGGATCCTTAAAATCAATACAAAGGTAAAATCCCTTTTTCCCTTCTAACCTTGTTTGACTCTTGATTTTAAGACCAGGAAAAGGCATCAACAGTGGTGATATTCTATTAAGAAGCACTGTCCATCCTGGAGCTTTCCAAATCAAGGCATCTTCTAGAGTTTAGACAATACCTTTACTTTCTAAAAATTTAACAATGATATATTTTAATGCATTATTCTCTTGCTTGGCCATGGCAGTTTCACCTGAATATTTGCAGATGTTTATGCCCCCATTCCCATCTCCTGTTGTGATCCAGCCAAGCTGTAAGTTTCATTCTTTCAACTTTTCCTACAACTTAATTTTTCCATCCCTTTACTCCTTAATTAAATTCATGGTTCACATTGTGGATGTTCATATTTTAAACAAGAGTCAGGCATCAATATATTTTAGAACTGCACTAAACATAAAGTACATTATAAAATAAAACATTATGAGCTTCTGAAATGGAAAAAAGAATGGTATTGATTACAGAAGAGTTCTCACTTCCTGTAAACATTTCTATCTCCCTCTCTGTCACAGACATACACACACTTTCTTTAAAGGAAAACCAGAAACAAGAGTTTAATTAAACACCACTAGTCTGAATTTCAAATCGGTGAATGAACAGATGGCCACGCTTCGCAGCCGCCAGCAGGCCACTCCAATTAACTGCGACTGGGATCAGGGTAATGTCATGGAAGCTAGATGTTTTGAACCAAACAAGTATCCGTAACCGAGTGTTTGTGACAGTTATAAATAGTATAAAATTGAAGTATTCAGCACTATATAAAAGTGGTACCAGCAAAAAGAGAGAAGGCTTCTATTTCAGGCCATCATTAAATCCACTCATGTCCTGTGACTGCACCAGGATGCTTGTCAGTGCTCGCATAGACTTCAAATCCAGCTGACTTTGCAAAGAACAGCTTTAAAGAACTAAATAAAGTTGTCCTTCTCAGCTTTTCCACAAACAATCTCTAATATTGGATTTATGTTCACTAATTAATACAGTCCTCAACATTTAAGTATATTTGGTTACACAGGTAAGCATTTATCAAACTAAAATCAATACAGCGTCCCTTGCGTAAGAACATCTTCTGACACTCCCATGTTCAGTAGAACCCTCCCGAGTAAGTACCAAAAAGGACATCTGCTATTACTGACATTGAACTTAAGGGTGAACATCTACAGAAATTTTCAACAGTTCAAGACAGACGTGAACACAGGGGAAATAAAAGCAACACAGGATATCCCTGATGGTCTTCAGCCTCTATCAAATTTTAATTCTGCAACCTGTTACCTTGCTCCCCCCACTACTTCTGCATCAGGACTCCAACTCTGCATTGCCCATGGGATACAGCTGACATTACCTAAATTTCACCCCTCCCTGTACTGAATGCTGATAACTCTGCCCACTGAGCAAAAATTTGCAACCTGACATAGGCACTTATGAAAAAGTGTTACAAGTAGTTTTTCTGATTGAGACTGCTCATACAACTAGGGGAAGAAAAAAAAAAAAAAGTGAAAGCAACTCGTACATAACTTCCCCTTAAGACTTTTGTGTTCTTCCAGGCACCAAATGAACACAATGCTTTTGTGTGTCCAGGACCCTGAGCCTTCCAAAGAGAACAGAAGCTCTCCTAATTCTTACATTACTTTCACAATTGCTGAATAAATATTTTCTGATACACTTATTCCAGTATTTTGGTTTTGCCTTTTCCCCTTCCCTTCTGAAGGAAAAGAGAGATGAAGAACAAATTCACCTAAATACTCATTTGAAATAGTAATTAAATGTTTTGGAGGGAAACACGCTGCATGTAGCATTTTTGTATTCAAAGGACCCTCTGGTTATCTTAGTCCTTCACACAAGACTTCCATTCCCAGAGGTATTCTGCATTTAATACTGGGCTGATAAGCACTTTTTCACAGCAGCACAGGTTCCTTAACATCTAACAAATACAGCATGTCCTTTCAGTGCAACACAGAACAGAATAAAAATTCCCATGGTTGCTAATTAAGTAAAAAGGGCAATATAAGCAACCAAAAGAGATCAATTCATGGATTTAAAGACAATACCGACACACACACACACACATATACATATATATGCAATTAAATGATAGAAATTTAGAACATGGTCTGGAAATAATGTTGGTATTTTAAATTTGCAAGCTAATTAATTACAGAGAAAGATAGCAACTTCATTAAATATTTATAAAAGTAGTAAATACCTGAAGTACTCACAGCAGTGGAATAAGGGTTATGAGCTCCTGTATTTTCAGCCCAGCAGCCACAACCATAAAGAGCTGCCTAAGGAAAGAAGCACACTGTTCATAAATTTGAAGTGTATGCGATTTTTGGTTTATTCCCTTTCCTTAAAAAAAGAAAAACAAAAATACAAAAACCACCTCAAACCAACAACAATAACAAAAAAAGAAACACAAGAAAAATCCAAGTATTAATACAAAAGATAAATAAGAATATCATAACCATACAGTAATTCCACACCATTTTGCTACATCCTTTTAGTATTCTTGAAATCTGAGTGTTTGTCATGGATAGAGTTTTCTAGCCTCGCTTAACAGAAAATGAGGGTAGAGATAACCCTGTTCATATAAAGTCTCTTTCACTCTCTTATTCAAAAAAAAAAAAAATCTTAAAATACATTTCAAAAGAGAACTGCTTTTTGGATAGTGGCAAATGCCAACCAAAAATACAGCTGTACAGCAATGGAGTATAAAATTTCTGATGCACCTCGAAATTCCCTAATAACAAGAAGGTGACACATCATAAACACATCATTATTATTAACATTAATAATAAATAGAACTATACATAATTTACAAACAGTCATAATTATAAATATCTGATGTGTTATTACTTTTGTCTCTTTCTGCAATTCACAAGATCATTTAAAAATTAATTAGCACAGCTTCCCTAAATATTGAGAGAAATCTTATTTTAAGACTCTAAGCATTTAAGAGACCATTTGTGGTATTAAGGAGGTATTTAAGCCCAAGAAGTTAACATGTTGATATCTCTGGCAAAAGGTAACTAACCACAGAACAACGTCTTACCAATCACTTCTTCATTACACTGATGGAGGACACTAAGAACAACACTTGCACATCAATGCAGTGAAAATGCCTTCCAGCATTTAACAGGAAGGAAGGGAGAACAGAAGTTTGCTGTCACAGCTCCTGCTTGATACCACACCTGCTTGTGACACTGAACAGTCACTCCCAACTTAAAAAAAAAAAAGCATAATAATCACCTGACCAACTCTTCCAGGATGCTTCAGTGCTAAACCTCCACTGGAGACAGCAGCAGCGACATTTCCTTCTTGGTCAACAACAACTGCACCAACAGTATCCAATGTTCCTGAGTCGTTCTCCTGCAGGACACACAAACAGAAAAAAAACCTAGTAAAAACAGTATAATAAAGTCAGATCATACTTTTTAGGAGTGTGCAAGTGATAGGCCTAGCAACAAAATGGATTTGTTATCATGCACTTGTACCCGGTGTGCTGCCAGAAATTCGCCCAAAATGCTCTTTTGCCTCAGACAGGAACTTAATCAAACTTCTCCAGTAACAAGAAGGTAATAAACATCTCAGAACTCATCCAATGCTTAGATCACCTGCTTTTACTCACAGTAGTGCCAAAAGTCATGTTTTCTTAGTGGTTGCCACTTGTCCACTAAGAAATGATTCAGCAACTAATGCCACATCAAAAGGCCCTTCCTAAAAGCCTCAAGATGGCATTTTCAGAGGCTCTGATCTTTAAAGATGTGTGACTAAAAAGATGAAATTAGAACAAAATAAAACAAAACAACCAAAAACAAAACAAAAAACCCCAACAACAGAACAACAACCAAAAAAAAATTAAAAAAAAAAAATCAAGAAGCAGTTTACCATGTAAAGAGAAAATACTGATATTATGACCAAGACAATAAATAAGAGCCTCAAGAAAAAATCTCCCCTAGGACAGATTCTTTCTGCCAGACTTGTTCTCAGTTCAGGAGTCTTTAGTGGCTGAAGCACTTTACCCTTTGCTCCCTGTAACTAGTGGGTAACTAGAAAAGCATCCTTACTTCCATGACTTCTGAGGTAGATTTACTCCCCCAAGAGCACAGGTCTTTCTTTATGTCCTTCCCCCCTTCCTTAATACACCACGTTAAATCCCTCTTAGAGAAGGAGCAGTTCTCTCTCTGCCTAGGCTTGCCCTAGATTCCCCTCTCTGCAAAGGGCAAGGCACTCAGACTTCATGCTTCACCACACACACAGCATGCAGAGTACAGAAAATAAAATGAATAAACAAAACTGATCCATCATCCATCACGTCCTCCAGAGATGCATGCTGCTGCTGCACAAGCCTCAAGCCTCTTATATAGACTTACCCAGTGAAATAATGCCAAAGGTTATTACATTTTTCATATAAATGGGAATTTTCTGGATTAGAATTCAGAGGGAGGAATTAAAAAAAAATGCACCCAACTATTCAACTTCAAATTATCACGTTCCCATCATCAATTAAAATTTCCATGGGCATACTGTGTCACTTATCAAGCAGGATTTTTAGTACTGCAATGCTGATGATAGTCTGTCCACACTTAATTTAAGAGAGAACAATTGGGTTAATTCTGTGTCAGTCTTAAAAGGAAAAATATGCAGTGCAGCACTACCATGTTCTACAGTACTTTTCAAGCAACTGGAACTCCTAGGCAGGAGTTTCATCCCTGGCTTTCACCCAGAGCAACAGTAAGTTTCTTCTCTGCACTCACACCTAGATCTTCCTTAGCAAGTTCTACACTCAGAAGCTGGCACCAACCATACTCAATATTAAAACAAATGGATGGATGTCCCAACAATAAAGCAGAGTAACTGCTTAAAGCAAAGACAGAGAGGGGTGAAAAGTAAGAGATCCACGGTTTCAATTGGCACGGGGAAGAAGAGTAAGTTGAAAAACAGAGGAAGGTAGGATCAAGGAGCGTAGGAAAAGTAGAAACAAAAGGAGTTTTGACAACGGGAGTGAAGGGGCTAAGAAAAGAGCCAGCTCCCTTCCAAGTTGTAAAAATGAAAGAAAATCAAGGAACCCTTTTTTAACATATCATATGTAAAAGTATTTTCCAACTTCCAGGACTCCCAGACACACCCTGAGCTAATACTAACCCAGTTCAAACAATACAATTCAGTGGTTTGAAAAGACCTTAAGCAGCAGAGCAGACTGCTTGCTGGAGGTGCAGATTCCCATCCTTGGAGATTTCCAAGATCAGACAGGACAAAGCTCTTCCCAACATGAATTCTCTTATGATTTCTATGTAGAGAAGAATAGATACAGGTGTTGCTGTCTACTCCCTGCCCCCTTTCATCAAAGGAAATTATACCCACAACAAAAAACCCAATCAATAGACAACTACAGGTATAAAAATCAAGCCTGTCAAAGTTAGGAAATACCAGAATTAAGGCCACCTGTACAATCTTAATTCATATTAAATCAAGCATTTAGGACTCGTAAAATGAACAGAAATATATGTTAGAGGGACAAGGTTCAGTATGGGTCAGTAAGTTTTTTGTATCATCTAACAGCTTAGAAAAAATTTTTGCAGCCTTCTTCGCAGCATCTGTAAAACTCTCTGCTCGATCTGCCATCCATTTCCACATAGCTCACGTGCATAAATATTTGCCTTCAGTAGCTAAATTACTAACTCCTTTTTTAAAAAGATATTTTAATCAAAACGCACAAGCACTAACAAGTATATGTTGTATGGAAAACTTTCTTCATCATTATTTCACTTCAAAGAAGACCTATTTCCTATCAGTATTTGTTGTTAATTCAGTGGTGCTTTGTTTGCTTTGACTTACTTTATTTTTAAATGGGGCAACTTAGAGGCTGGAAATCTTTTCTAAGGGAGGCATTGCTAAGGGAAGGTTGAGTTGGCCCACACAACCTTCTGAAGGAAATCTGTGTCACTGAAGCAAAGGAATTCTGTGTTTTTCTTCTCGGTAATATAAGTTTGGTGTCAGGAGGGGCGGAGGGGTTTGTGATCAGAAAAAGAGACATTGATATATAGGTAATGCTGTATCTATCCTTACTCAGCAGACTGAAAACCAGTGATGACCAGTTCTACTCCATATCCAAGGGGAAAAATACATTGCCAGTATCTCTGTGTATGTGCACTGTACTGACAATGATTTCTGAACTGGTAAATAAAGACCTCATCGCAATTTAACAAAGGACCTTCCTGTACATCTCCCTACACAAAAGCATCATGTGCCTGAGGAGTCACAGCAACACTGCACCTGCTGAGAAGACTTTCAGTGTCACACATTTCATCTCTTCAAATCATATGAATGTTGAAAAATAGAGGATCCTGTCCAGCTAGTGTCAGGACAATAAAAAACAAGTATGTTAGACACTACAGTTCACGAAGTCTAAAACAAGCCCAAACTTTATACAGGACCAACAGGGACTAAACAAGATCCAGATTGCTTGTCCTTATCTTTCTATTGATTAATTTAGCTACTTAAATTTTAAAATTTTGCAGGTTCCAAAGGAAACTTGGTGATACTGTTACCAAATTCTGTATCTGACTTCAGCTAGTAATCTATACGTGTCCACTGCAAAAGCAGTTTGGGGTTTTAACAATATAGTATTACAACCTAAATATAAACTATTATGCAGTTAATATTTTGCATGGAAACACCTGAAAGTCAGTGTTATAAGTCAGACCTCACATTACTTAATTTGCACCTTGCAACGGGAAATTTATTTTATTTATTTATTTAAATTTATTTTATTTATTAAACCATAGTCCAAATACTCAGATTTTGCTAAGAGCTTGTATACAAAACAGGAAGATGTTAATCTGCACAAATGCAGAGTTCTATCAAGCATTTTTAAAAACCCCTCCTTCCCTCATGCCCATAAAAAATTTGTAAATATCCATCACTACAAGCCCCTAAGGAAGCAATTAGCAGTTTAGGAGAGCTCTACCCAGTGCCCACTGAAAGATTCTACACACGGGGCCTTTTCCCTCTCCACTTGAGTTGGTTTTGAAATGCCGTGAAAAGTAATTACCACCAAATCTCATCTCTAACTGACAAAATACAAAATTAATCAGATTGAAGCAATTAACATTTATATGCTATTACCCAGCTATCTAATTATACAAAGCTCGATGAACAATCCCAGCCTTCCTAGTTTAACAGTTGTTTGGTGTGTAAAAAAAGAACATTTTGTTTGATCTTCATGTGCAAGATGAGGAAATTATTCCATGCTGTATTTTCACAGAAAAGTTTTGTTGTTTTGTTTTGGCTTTACCTAGAATGGATGAAAATTATTTAGGTTTCTTTTCCCATATTAAATGGATTTTGAAGTATACTTTTGAAGCATTTAAGGTATTATTACCAAAGACCACTTCCACACAAATGTGGGATGGAAAATTTATTACTTTAAGGAAATTTCCAAACTGAAAGACTAAATAACACAGACACTACGATTGCCATAGCTGACTGCTACACTTACAATTACCCACACATAGACAAAAACATTTTCTAAAAATGTTCAGTCTTAATACAGTAACTGAGGAACATGGAACTGTTGATTCCACGCATATAATTCCAACTGATGTACACATATGTGGGTACCTATGTTAAACTACATAAAATCCAAGCCAGTTTTAATAAAACTCAAACTAAATAACGTTATTTATGGAGTTAAATACCTAAACTACAAAATACTAACTTACAAACACGGATCTATTAAAAAAAAAAATTCATGTGTACTGGGAGTTCTTAGTGTCACTTATTCAAATCAAGAAGACAACTTTTTACAGATACACTGAGATCACTTGTAAAAGTTTGCAACAGCAGAAGACAAATTAAAATTAGGGCTTCTAGCCAAACTCTGCTAAGCTATTTTCAATGACAATTTCCTCTGGTAAAAGACAGACTAACAGTAAGCAGACAAATGTTTACTTCTGATATTTACTGGTGCTTGAGGGGAGAATTTGAGAATGGATCTGGCTGAATGAACACATCACAGTCACCCCCCATGAGCATTTTGTTTGTGTGTGAATTATTTCTTAGCTACGTAAATCAGTAAGACTCTACAACTTAAAAAAGACTAAATTTTTACACCTTCAAAATTTGGTGAAGTTATTCATGGATCTTCTTGTGTGTAAATGCATAACCCTCTGCAAATCCCACACTGGGTGAACAATGAAAAATACAGCAAAGAGAAAACTCCATTTACTCAGGTAATAAAAGTCCTTTAGTAAGTTACACCGCCAAGTTTTTCCATACAAACTTTGACAAATTTAAACAGCCTGATCTTTTTCAGGTTGGTAGAATTACATTTTTATTGAAAACTAATTTTTAAGCTTGTATTTTTCTTTTTAGCTGGTGACATTTATCAGTAGCTCAGGCTTCCAAGTCATTTCAGTCTGTTTTGGTCTGCAATACTATCTCTTCACACTGGCCTATTAGTTTTGATCCCATTCAACTTCACCTTTGCTAACATCCTTTCTACCTTGCTCTCCCCACAGCCTGCAGCACTGGCAAGAGAGGCACATAAGCTCAGCTGCAGCACTGAGTTGAAGTGAGTGAGTCAAACCGGATAATAAAACAGTTCTGAAGTCCTGCTGAAAGGAATGGTCTGCAGCTCCAGAGAAGTACAGCTGATAAAAAAGTTACATGAGTATTTATCAATTAAAATAACTTTGACAAGAAGATTAACTTCTAATGTATTCTTCAAGTATTTAAATGGTTTTAAACCAATTATTTGAAAAACTTTTATGAGAGCACAGCTTTGACAGTGTGAGTTTTAGGGCAACAAATCACATGCCTCATCCTTGCTAAATGACCCTTTTCTACTAGTCTGGGGAGAAATATTCTACCTTTTTTTTTTCTTTTGGAATTTGATTTTGCATTTCTATTTCATTTTGAAAAACTACTTTGAAAACCTTACTTCCTGTATGGCTGCAACTATCTTCCACTCTGTGGTTAGCACGAGAATTCCACATTGAGAACATGGGCTGGTATTCATCCCTGCTCCACGGACAGGATGTGCCTGACAGCTGACAAAACCAGTGTGCTGTTAGTGGATTACTTACCAGGGAGAAGAGCTCTATTTGATCACCTCCTTTACCTACCACCACTGGCCTTTGGGGATCTCCCACAAGTGCTGCACAGGACTCTGGAGCCCTTGAAATTTCAAATTGCAGGTCGGTAAGCTCATGCACTGGCATATGTTTCAAGCATTGACTTGTCCCTTATTACATGAACAGCAATACTGCACAGAGACCCCTCCTCCCTCAGGTACACTTTCACACTCTCAGTTTCACAAGGAGGTAACTGAAGTCCTGTGAACAGGAAAAGTTCCAAAATGAACAACTAACTTCCACGGCTCCCCCGTCCTTAATTTCTTCACAGGTCTTAGCTCCTTGAAAAAACAAAAATTAGCACCCTGCTGAACAAAACTTCTTATCTAAGAACACAGAAGTAAATTGCCTAATTTATCACTGTTTGCATTTGCAGACTACAGAGAATACACTTTTTCTAACAATTCTCTGGGATTTATACCTTATTTATATCAATATATGTAAATACACAGTGGTCAGACAGCTCAGCAAAGCAAAGAGAAATGGCCAATCCAAAGACCCCAAATAAAGCACAGGCATTTAATTTAATGAGCTATACTTTGTTATTCACAGTATTTGTGTTTACTGTTGAATATCATTCTCATAGGTAACAAAAGCTCCACATTCAAAACTAAGAATGAGGGGAACAGAGGGAATCCTGGTAGTTTTGTAGCACAATATGGGCCAGGTCAATGCCAGATGCAAGCACAGATGCACGTTTACCTACCTGATATTTCAAATTTCACCAATTCCAGTTCCATAATGCAGTGTGCTCAGGAAACATTAAAAAGTGGGAAACAGTGACAGAGATCCCAAGCTAAAGAAAATGTTTTGGTAAATAATTATCTGTTTGTGTTTATATTTGTTGTATTTCCAGTTCAAAATGAGCAAAATGTTTTTCTTAGCACAAACAAGATATAAAGTGATGGTTTGGTTTTCCAACAGCAAGGCAGAAAGTTTTAACTGCACTAAGTTATCATTATATCATCTAAACATTAAGATGGACAAAGAGAACAGGCTTCTGAGCCTACATCAGTCTTATCATGTATGACACGAAATTTTTTAGCAATCAGCTGTAAATTTAGGATGACACAAGAATTTGAAACAAGAGCTAACCTTTTCATTTGATTGTCTTCTTTTCTTTAGTTGAATGAGATCTGTTTCCACCTTTTCGGCCAACTCCAGCTTCCTCTTGTTCCTCTTAAAAGCTGCTAAACTAAACCCTATAAAAATAGTTCAAAAGCATGTAACTAAGTAAAATTTACTTAATTTAAACAAATATTGATAAGTTGACATTTTGAAGGACACATCCCCCACTTCTTTAGTGATGCAAAAGCATCAATAAAAAGCCAAAAACTAAGTATTCCAGTTTCAGTACAAGATGTTCACATCTTTTCCTAAGTTAAAAAGTTCTACGATTGTTCAGCAACGGTGATGAGTAAAATATCTGGTAGAAACACACCGTGAACACATGGAAGCTGGTCTAAATATCTTTGGCAAAGAAGCAGCACTGCACAGAAGAGAACAGAATAAGTAGCTTGTGTTAAAATTGGTTTTGACTGCCGACAAGTAAATAGATACCATGTGAGCTCATTTTGATAGCCATAAAATTAGGCTACTATTTTATTACCTTAATCACATATCTATATGTTTACCCATACATTTAAAGCCACACACGGGTCCAGCAGTAGTTTCTGCTCCATAACCCAACACAGTCTAAAGACCACCTAGGTCTCAAGCAGACAAACATTTACTTTCCACATCTAAGCCCCACATTCAGAAAGGAAGTGCTCTCTAAAGTGGACTAAAAAAACAAAATTCTTACACTTAAGCGACCAAAATAACATATTCCCAGTTTAGAAGTTTCAGTTCATGAACAAATTGCAGATATTGACATATTTAGTTTAAATTAGTTTTGACTCAATATCATCCCCAGGCTGTTTTAACATCCTCTGTAAAATGTAAAGAGGTGGGGAGAAAATGTCTTTTGCCACTTGTTTAACCACACCAAATCAAGCTATTGGGAGAACAGAGAAATTTGAAATTTTTACTGACACCAGTCACAAACTCCATGGAACCTAAAAAGCACAGATTTTTCTATAAACTTCAAAAAATGCCATCTTAAATGAAATTCTGAATATAGCTACATCACTATTATTCAGAAGACTGGAACAGCTGCATGAAGTCTAGTAATAAACAATATTGCAGAGCCAATGGAACACAGAGTTTTCATTTACAATTCTTACCAAGTACACAGACAGTCAGCATTTTACTTTGAAACTTCTCCATACAGGTGTCTTTTAATCATGTTTTTAAGTATATAAAATTGGACCTTAAACTACACACAGTTATTCAAGAATGTAATTCAAAAAGTAATGAGAAAGCTGGCATTTCTAAAAACCTAATGAATACCAGTTTTTAAAAAATGCAAACACATATTAATATGCCATCACCAAGAAAGGAATTCATTCTACTATATAGAGCTGATTAATGCAGCTACTTAGCACAACACATTTCTATGTTTGAAATGAGGACAAAGAGGTAAAACCCAAACCCTTGATAAGGGGGAGCAGGCAAAGAATCGTTTTAGTCAAGTACTAATAGGCAGTGGGGAGAAACAAACTAAAAACCTCTCACAGATCAAGAACTGGGTAAACAGAAGACCCCCAAAATAAATGAAGCCAGCACATTGTTTTTAAGAGAATTTTTAAACGGGAGAACTTGTGAGTTGACATGAATTCACCAAGCACAGCAAATACCTATGGGCAGAGCCATAGGGGGTAAGAATGGTGTGTGGCCTTGGTATTCCTCAAAAGCAGGCATTACATAGGGATAAATATGCCCAAGCCTGTTACCTGCTGCTGCCACTGCCTCCTGCCAAGCTGGAAAAGAAGTGGACCTAGAGGCAAGAGGGTGCGGGAGCCCATACATGCAAACCTGAACAGGTTCCTTGTACTTCAGAATCAAATGTTAGCAGTGTCCTGAAACCTTCTGCAGTATTTGCACGTTCACCAGTTCAAATACATGCACAAAGATCACATCAAACATAGAGAACACATGGAGTAGTTCCAAGCTGCCCTGCCAGTTGCAGAGTGCTGCTATATGGCCTCTCAGCATCTCCACTCAACCTACACCTTGGTAACATATTTATCCTGCCATTTTTCCACAACACACAAAATTCTCCAAGCTTGAGAGATGTTTCATTCACTTAAGACCACAGTCCCTAGCTAAATTAATTTTCAGAGGTTACCCTGTGCTTTAAGATTGTCTTTTCAAAACAAGAAAAAACCTGAAGATTTAGTCTGAATGATCTGTTAGCAGTAACCTTCTTCTCTGCACTGTTAATTCAAAGTGGTATCGGTGAAGTTGCAAAATACAGGGCAAACAACATGTCATTATTGACAAAGTAGTACAGATATATTGGGCCATGTCAGACAGACAGATGAAGACAGCTTTCTAGTAACATCTAATGATGTAGGTTGGAAGGGATATTAGGAGGTTGTGTAGCCCAACCTCCTAAAAAAAACAAATTCAATTTAAAAGGACTTGCCCAGTTCTGAGCATTTTCAATGATGGAGATTTCACAGCTCCTCTGGGCTCCTGCTTCAATGTTTGATCAACCTCGGGTTTAAATAAATAAGGTATAAATTCATACTCTCTGGTTTTGTTCAGTTTACCATGAAATATCATACCTTTCCATACTGTAAGGGAATGTCAGTTTAGTCAGATATCCCCTACAAGGGAAATTCTTGGGCTCAGGCTACATTCAACTTCAGAAAAGTTATCAGGATTAACTTTCATCTGAAAGGTGAAGATTTTAACAAGGACTGATGAATAACAGCCTTTCATTATTTAAGGAAAACAATTACTAGCAGTAATTATCACTTCCTCTTAGCAGGAAAAGCCAGATAATACCTCCAAAGTGACCAAATAACCATAAAATAAAGGACCAGGTTACAACTCAAAACCTGGCCATTTTTTCCTCTGATAGTTTTATGCCCAACTTCAGTTAAAAAGAAAATGTCTTGAATCTTAAATTTGATTTCTGTTCTCCCCAGAATAAGGGAATAAAGACTAAAGCAAGTGAAAGGCTGCCTGCCCTCAGCTTATTCCTGCCTTTGTGATGTTCTATCTACGTAAAACCACTATGAATGCCATTAAAATGAACAGTACTCTCATTGCTTTGTCTTGGTCTCCTAGTGACAAAAGAAACTGAAAAACACAAGTGAGCTTCAAACTACACATATGAAAGACGAAATTAGAGTTTTCTGAAAACATCCTCTAAGTTTGGTCCTTGACAAAGAACATATTAAAACATTAAATTAAAACATTCACGAACTAAAATGCAATCCAGGATTCAAATGTGCTTGGTTAACAACGCACACACAACATGGAAAAACAACCCACAGAAAATTTATTTTGAAAATAAGCACTATAGACAGAAAGAAAACACCTATACACAATTTGAGTTCATAGTTCACACTAAATCTAAAACAAAACCTGAACTCTGTGGTGCAAGGACACTAAGAAATTTCATTTGTCCTTAATGACAGTATAAAAGCCACTCTCACCTTCTCCAACAAGACATTGTATTACAAGCTTGAGAAAAGGGAAGGGTCCCAACACAGTGATGAAGACATGCACGTTTTCCTAAAACAAATGCAATATAGCTACATCAGCCTGATAGTGCCTGGGTCAAGGAGAAAGGGAAGTAAGAGAGGCAGAGCTTACTGACTGGAGAGGAAGCTAGAAAGAGAGGTAAGGGAGCTGATGGAACTTCAGCTTGAAAAATTTTTGGATCATAGCCCACAGGTATTGTTGTTGAAATCTATGGAAAGGTATTTAGTAAAACATCCTTTGATTTTGTTCAAGAATTGAAAAGTTTAGATGTAATTCCAACAAGTGCTTTCAGATAAAATACCTGGCAATTACTACCCTACCCAGTAACTGCACGTACACTCCACATCATGCTTACAAGAATTGGGAGCCACAGAGTACAACCAGCCCATCTGTTCTGCTCTCTCATTTATGCACCTACCGGCATAAATAAAACCTCCCCAGAGTTGCTGGGAGAGGCAGGAAAAGAAAGAAAAGAGCCCCACAGCTTTACAAAATGACTGTTCATGCTTAAATGCCATTCTCAGGTCTCATCCAGACTAAAGACTCAATGACTGACAACCGTGGCACATCAGAACTGAAATATTACAGATAGATCCAACCCCATTTACAGCATTTATCACACATCCTTGCCTTGCAGCATGGGGTGCCTCTTCTGGAACAACTAATCTTCAAGGACTTGGAAACACCTTCCAAATCCTCCACATTCCCCCAAGGTACCAACGGGAGCGGCCCACGTGTACTCTGGAGTTTGGGTGTAACTGCACCAGACAGTGGAAGCACTGGTGGAATACTTGCTCAGGGCAGAGTTGAGACAAGTGCAGGGGTTTGCCTGGGAGAAGGTTCAGCATCTGAGCACAGAACAGGAATTAGCTCCTGCTCAACACCAATCGCCTGCAGGAGAGGTTGGCATTAGTGGATGTGGTATCAGAACATGCACTTGATACTATTTATCTGGAAACGCTGAAGAAAAATCTCACGGGCTCATCTTGCTCAAAGCTAAGACTGCTGTAGATGTTCAAAAGGTTCTGATGTTCCTGGATACTCTGAAGAGAAAGAGCCACAAGACATTCATTACATAATTAATTAGCACAAGATTCATCTCCTAAACTATTACTGCTAGACAATAAATACACCTTTTTTACAGGCTTTTTTCATTGTTATCACCACCTAACAAAGAGATGAGAAAGTAATTTTCAGCAAGCAGGTCAGTGGAAGAGATCATTAGTCTCTGAGTCAGTTCAGAGATTCATCTGTGTGCCACTTGTTTGCCATAAAACTTCTACATCATTTACTCATCTCCTGTACTCTGATCATTCCCTTAACTCCTTTAACCATTATACTATGTACAAGTAAAAATTTAATCAAAAATCTTGACAGTTCTATTAGACAATGACAGAATGACTAAGTAAATGAAAGACAACTCTATTCCCCATTCTATGTAGTTCTTCAGAACTTTTTCTTAGTCACCTTTCATAGCCCATTAGAAATGATTCAGAGAGCAGAGGCAAATGAAAAGCAGACTTGTCCTATACATGGAGTCCTTGAAACTACTTAACTATACATACAGACCTAAGTACAGCACTAAGACACCTTTTCATTTTTTAAATACTGGTGCAATTGATACATATCTACTTGTTAATTCTAGCTCCGTGTACTTTAAACAGGCCTGCAGCTGACAGGCTGTTTATTAGAATACGCTATAATTTCTTGCCCAAAGTTAATGCAAAACATTTTTACTACTAATGGAAAAACATGTTTCCTTAAAACCCCCATGCTTTTATAAGCCACATCTATTCCCTTATTTATTTTCAGCAAGGTAGAAAATTTAGAAAATAGTTATTTTCAAATAGCGGTAGGAAATACAAATTCTTAGCACCACTAAATGACAAATCAAGTTCAGGACAATATTCAAACCTTCCTGGTTACAGTGGTGGAACAGCAAGCTGGGAGCACAAACACCAAATACAAACTTCCTATCACACACATTACAAATTACTATGCAGCTAAACATTACACAACCCGTAAGTGTTCAGCAATCCTTGTTTAAAATTAAACTATAAATTGAAAATACTAAGAAAACTCCCAAGAGTATTTTTAAATGCTTGAAATAGAGCTAGAGCTCTGACCAATCATAGAGCACCCCCTGGCAGACAGTGCTTAGAGTCAGCTGGCAGAAGTTTTCTGCATTTTATCTTTCTATTCCATATTAAAAGAGAATGCAACTATTGGAGAAGAGAACTAAAAAGAAATATACTAGCAAATTAGTTAACCCACAGGAATTCAAATGATCTTGTGAAGAATTCTGTTGAGCAGTTGCTAAAATAAATGACACAAATGAAAACAGAGAGATGAAAATAAATTTCTTTTTAACAAAGCTATTTTAAAGGACAAGTTAACACCATTTAGGCTTGTGTCGGGACTAAAAGACTACTAGAGATAGTTTCCACATTGCCACACTTGGACAGAAACAGCAATATCAATGGGGGAAAAGGCACTTGGCAAAAGCATATTAAAAAAATAACCTATCTCTCGGAGCACTACTGTATAGATCTGTTCTTTATAACACAAACTCAGGGTAAAGTGCTGCTGGACATAGCATTTCTTACTGCTTCCTGCAAGAAACGTCTTTTTTCATCAAGCAGCCTTTCCTGAGCCTGGAAAATTTTCATTCAAAGCATCTTCTGGGCACTTTGGCCCAACCTTTTTCCTGGGTAACTTAGAGCCGTTCTCTTGGCTGCACTCAGCTGTTCCGATTTCAGAACAGCAAATGACCCCACAACACTATCTCCAGGGAGGATTTACATCGTGTATTCAGATTAACCAAGCTTTCTAATCGAATCCCCAAAACCCTTCAGTTTCTCTCCAAATCTTTCATTCTCCCCTCAAAAACAAAGAAAACATGGTCTGAGCCACTGCCTGAAATTCATGGCACAGTTCCAGCAATATGGCAAACGTTTTTCTTAATACAATAATAATGAAGTAATGAGTGAACTGGGAGTGAGGTGAGATTTAGGGTTTTGGAGGAGAGGCAGGCAATACTGATGGTCAGGGAGACATACAGTGTCACCAGAAATAGCCCAGTCTGCACAACACTCATCCAGAAAAGACTCTCTCTCATTAAAGAAGCCAAGCAGCCCTCAGATAAACAGGAATTTCCCTGCATGCACACAGGTAGTTAAAAAACAGTAACAAAGTACAAGTAAAGAAATAGTCTGTTAAAAGTAGAATTTCAAACCAACCCATAGCAGCGCTGAGACTTTTGAACACAGTGTGATTTTACTGATGACACTAAGTTATTCCAGGTAATAAGAGAATTTGACTGAAGAAGGATTCTGAGTAGAGACCTGACCATAAAGTAGCAGCTTTTATTCAGCAAGTCTCAAAATGATGACAATGAGGTAACTCATCCTTGTAAAGCTTTTTGCAGATGCTGGAAACTAACATGGGTTCAAAAAGAAACAAAAATTTCACGTCAGAAAATGGCCGTTTACTTTCCATGTATGTAGGAATCACTGAGGAGTCATGAATTTAGAGTCTGGAATAATATAAGGGATGGGGGAAGAAGCAATTATTTACTCTGTTCTTACATTCTTCCTTAAGCATCTTAGCTTAGCATTTGTGGCTACTTTTGAACCGCAGTTAACAAGTTATGTGGATCCACTGCAGCTATTTTTGTTCTTATCTAACATCATTCATTGAGGTGCTTACAGTCACTTCCACGGAGTTACAAGTTTGCTGCATGAGTAGGTACCTTCCTTCTCTTTCCCTTTGAAAACAACATTAGAAGCAAATGCAAGATGCTGCCTTACACCATGCTATCTTTGTCAAATTTGCATCTATAATAGGCTGAACTGATCATTTCAGATAGAAGTGTTCTGGTTATTACTACTGCAGGCACAGATGTTGAGAGTTGAGGATGCACCTCAAATTTGCGTTGCATATTTAAAGTGTACTTTTAACATTTGTAAGAGACTGCATTGTACAGTAATTCAGCATTTCTAAATTCTAATTACACTCTTAACACTTGGATTACACTTTCAAAGCAGTCTCTCCAGCACAGGGTAATAAAGTGCTGGGATAAGCCAGTATGGGCTCTGTACTGGCAGGCTCTAGTTTGGGCAGGAATTAATAAATTCAGCTTCCTTGCAGATTGTGGGCAATACAGACAGATCACATTTCAGGTGTTTGGGGTTTTTTTAAAACCACCCACTCCGTTCACTGGAAAGTCACCAGGTTTCTACAAACGGTAGAAATCTCATTTCCTCACACACTTGACAAACCAAAGAAGACAAAGCAGGTGAGCCTTGACAAAACCTTGATGTAATTCAACAAGAAACATGGTTTAAAACATGCTTCCAATTTGGTGCCTGGATACTTTGATAGTTCTCAGAGAATTACGGAGATGACCGCAAAGCCGATCGTGACCCTTTCTTTCATACTGATCACAGGGAAGCTCCATCCGTGCAAACCAACCACCCAATCCCCCAGCCTTACTTACAGCAGCTATACCATTATTCTTCTTCTCTCAGGTCCAAGAAAAGGGAGACAGACTAACACAACTTCAAGAATATATTTTCCATGTGCAGCACAAAGAAGCCAAAACATGCACACAGTTCTCCCTGCCAATACTTACTACAAGTACATGTCTAAATTTGGATTACAGGTTTCTGGGGGGAATTTTGGTTTGTTTTTCTGTAAATAAGTTACTAAACATATTTTCCTGATGTTTGGCAATTAGTTCAGTACTTCATTTTACTGAAGTATTCAGAAGTCATGGAATTTCTAGTTAATTGACCCCCAGTTCTCCATGCAAACTTTACCACAGCAATCGTAGCAAGCACAATCAAAAAAGTATCTTTTTTTCAAGATTGTTACATTATTTAACAAAACAGCTCACTTCAGATGAAATCTCTTTGCACTTACTTGGATACAGTCACTTTGATTGTTTCTTAAGCATATCTAACTTTCCTTTCCACGGTAACATTGGATAAGTTTATTTTGGCTTCTTACATGTTACCTGTGGGAGAGTTTCCAATTTCTTTTCAGTTGTAACAATCCCATGTTGTCATACATGACGTTAAAGGTCATTTTCCAATCCCACTGACCAGAGGTCAATGCAGTACAAGACTTAGTTTGCTATGGACTGGGATAGAAATCAGCATACCATTTTCTGGAACTGATTTCTCAGGTTTTTGTTTACTCTTGCATTGTTTTTTTCAAAGTTACAGGTCAGATATACTACCATTAATGATTATACCAAAAATTAACTTGTCAGTCCTGGTTGTTTCAACTCTTTTAATGCAAATTGCTTTGCTGAATAGAAGTATGCTGAATGTACTGCGAAGACAAAAAGCAATCAGTGGTCTTTCGGAGCAGGATTGTGAAAATACATTGGCTGGGATTATTCTTCTGGTGCTTCTCCAATGTAAATTCATAGTATGGATTAGGCAAATCAAACTAGCAGTGGTCATCCCTATTTCTAAACTGTAATGTGCAGGTCTCCTCTGATGGGGTACATTGCAGCTAGCAAATGTATCATCTGGCAATTAATGTCACTATCTAATCATCTCTGTCCCAATACAAACACACTGGTACTATAAACAGTTGAAACCTCTGCATGCAAACAGAATTAGTCAAGGCACCTTCTTCCTGAAGTGTCTTCCTGCATGTAAGTAGCAACTACTTTCCTAAAAAGAAAAAAAAAAAAAAGAAATGCAACCCATGCCCCACCCCAAAACACCTGCCAAAGCTTTAAGTGTTTTTACTCTTTGTAGAGACACAGAAATAAAGGTGTTCTGCTCAACTCAGCACAACAGTTGTTCTGCGAATGCTGTTTTGGACAGCAGATGGATAGAGCAAAAGTTCCAGTCATGTGGAGCTAGAGATGAAAATTCTGCTCAAAACGAAATGTGTTATGAATATGTATGAAAATTGGCATGATCAAATAAAACAGTGCCACTGTTTCACGGGTTACACTTCAGCACTATCAACAATATTGAACTGCAGTTTCTAGGTATTTATCTACCTTTAAAATCAGACTAAATAAAAGGCTTAATGGGAGCCCCAGGTTTCAACCCCTGATCTAGGGATGAGTCAGATATTTGAAGTAGTAATACTGTAAAATAAACATAAAATACTTTAAATAAAATACTGTAAAATAAACATTCCTAATCTTCTGCATTCTCCTTCTTTGGGTAATAACTAATAACCTCTGATTTCTTTCCTGAATAACCTCAACAGGCAGCACAGGGCATGGTCTCGCCTACAACGAACTACAGACTGGTAGTAAAGGCACTTTCCAAAAGGGAGGGGGGGGCTGAAGAAGAGAAGGAAGGGAGCCACATCCTCCTTTCCATGGGTAAGTGCACTCATTTTTAGCCTAGTTCGTAGATGATACATCAATATAACATAATCACTTATTTTATTTTAAGACAGGAAGCTTTTCTAAGAAAAGAGTGTTAGTATACAGTACAATCCAAGTCTATTTTCCAGAATGGGTTATTCTATCAGATTAGGTGAAGAGAAGCCTTAGGCTTTAAAAAAAAAAAAAANTTTGACAGTCTACTTAGACAAGAGCAGTTCTGGACAAGGACCCAGAGATGGGTGTAACTACAGAATCTCAGAGACAAACTGGCACCTGCTGAATTTTGATACATGGCTAGTTGGTGCTGTTAGGATCCAAGATGGATCACAACTGGAGACTTGTAGGATTGAGCTTTTAAAGAGCCTACATTTTGGTTAAAAAAAGAGTCCATCATTGGATTTAGTCCTAGAATCACAGAATCACTTAAATTAGACGTTGCTAAAATGCAGCTAAAGTAATAGTTTACAATTCTTTCTATTTAGATACTTATTAGAAAATTAGTAAACTTAAACAACCCTTACAGACCATAACACCATAAGCTAGTTGAATGTTAAGAACAATGAAGTGATGTACACCTCAAAAGATGAGGCACCATTTAAAAGTTACTCTGTCCTGTTCTTCCTACTGACACCACCAGTTTACTCACTTGTAGCCATGATACCTGGAGGACATGCTGGTATCCCGTGATCAACTGCCCATCTGTAAGCTCCTTCACCAACTAAAAAGCTAGGAGACACAGAAGAGGGAGTTTAAACAAAACCATATAACAAATCCCCCTTTGCTTGCAATTATTTTTTCTATTTGGTTTGGTCATTTTTAAATCATAAGCTGTCTATATTTCACAGCACTGTCTGCTATAATTACATTTGGCAACCTTATGTAGTTTCATTAAAAGATTATGCAGCTCTGACATTAAGTTTATTACTGGACAAAACCAAGTGCTATTAAATTTTAAATTCGTTACCAAATAGCACCAGCTTTCAACTGCAGCTAAAACAGGACAGAGCAGTCTCTAGTCTTGCTCTCTGTAACAACTTTGCAAGATCCTGAAGAACAAAAATATGGGATGCGTAAGGTGAGAATGGTAAGGTATTTCCAGTAAAGTCAGCCAGTGCCAAAGGAATACCAAGAAGTATTTTGAGAAGTGCAACACAAGCTAAAAACTAACCTTATTTAGAAGGATTAATGTCTATTTCATGGAATTTTATCAAGCATTTGCAAATGAGACTAGCCACCAAATTTTAAATATACTTGTAAAAAAACTCCAGCCATCTGAGAAGCTGTTTTCTAGTCAGTACTGAACACTTTACTATAGTGAGACAGTACACACTGCTGTGACAACAAACAAGAGCAAAAAATATACACACATGTGGAACTTTCAGGGATAGAAGAAAAAGCAAACCTCGGTTATCTGTATTGTTTCCCCTTAAAGAAATTAATCTTATTGCCCGAAAAAGGGTATGTAGCAGCTGGAAACGAGACACTTTCATAAAGCTGCTGTGCAAGACAATAAAGGACAACTACTTCCAATCTTATTTCAAAAACGGACGATGAAGTTAAAAATAACACAACTGCCTAATGGACACAAGAAGCAAAGACTAAGAATTTTCAGCAAATTGGAAAAAGTTGTACAGAAATACCAGAGTTACGAACATGAGTCTAAAGAAGTTATTCCAGCTACAAAGTAGTCCCTGGAACCATGCAGTTCTTCTCTGTTTCTGAGAACACTATTGATATAGCAAATTGGTTGGCATTACTGCTGCTGGAAGCTTTCTTGACAGTACTATAGCCAACACCTGCAGCTTTCATTATGTAGCATTTTGTGGTGGTATTTTCTATCTTCTATATGACTTAAACAATCCAAGAGGTGTGCCCAGTCTTTCTTTACAAAAGTCTCAAAAAAAGGCTGATCTAAATGAGAATTTGAATTGTTAAATGTTTATTTCTTACCATTGTTAGTGCAGCTCCAGGTAAAAATTGTTCACGTTGCAAGATACTGTAGGATAAGTTATTGGGTACTTTGGGAGAACTCAAGCATCTACTGTTAGGTAAGTTAGTGCTCAAGAAACAACCTGGCACTGACACACAAACATAAAAAACTTTCAATTTTAACATAAAAAATATATGTAAACTGTAGCCAAACCTGATTTAGCAGTATTCTTCATTGTCTAAAAGAAGGTGGTTTTGGTCTTTATCAAACAATACATTTTTGGGAAGTATATAAGCACTTCCTTTTCAATAAAACAATTTACACAGAGAGGAAGGTTAGGTGGGAAAAGCATCAAACTCAACACTGGGAGTTTGATATATGGTAACTCGAGCACAGGTCAGTCAGAAACACGGTGTTTTACAAGCACTTTCAAAACTGCCTTTTTAATACTTAAAAACGGGAAATATCACTAGTATTTATGAAGAGTGCAAAAGAGCACCCAAGAGTATCTCCTAACTTATGTGATGTGACTTTTAGTTTGTTCACATTTCTGTCCTTAATTCCTAGATTCCCTTCCCTCCTGTAAGACTGACACAGTTTTAGTCCCAAAGAGTCATTAAATTAGTCAGAGCAGAAACCTAATTGAGGCTCCATATCACCACAGAGATCATCCACTTTCTTTAAACTTTTCAGTTCAGATCTTTGAAGGCCACCGTAATCACAGAAGAGTTAAAATAAACTGTTTACAAGACAAATAGCATCACGATCTCAGCGCTTTGTTGTCTGTACATAAAAACAAAACTACCACCAAGCTTGATTTATTGGAGGAGAGGGAAGAGGGAATAAAGCCAGTGCACTATAGAAAGCAGTCAAAACCACCCCCAGTTTCAAAAGCCTTTAGGCTAATCCAAAATACAATTTTCCAAAGGGAGGGAAAAACAAAAACATAAACAAAGGATGAATGAGTTTATTCTCTGCTGCTCTGAAAGCTGGGTCTGCACAAACGGGACAAAGATCTTTCCTGCAAATGTATCAGAGTACTGTATAGTTCTTACAGGCTCAGAACACAGAAGATGAAGACACCCTCCCAGCAAGGAAGTGGTGCTTGGATGTCCTTTCCAGTTCCAGGCACACGAGGCCATGTTAATAGAAACTGTAAGTAAAGGCCTCTAAAGTGGTCTTTTTAGGCAATTTTCTCCAAGAACATGATCAGGCTGGTGCTGAATACTCCAAACAGGGCCATTTAATATGGGCTGTAGGGAACTAGGCTGCTCCAAGCTAAACAGAAGTGTCAGAAGGTTTGGTTCATGGTCAAGGTGATCCTGCTTGTAATAAACACACCTTGTAACATTTTATCATAAAATGAAGCAATCACTCTGAAACCAGTGTTACAAAGAAGAAATTGTTCTGAAGAAATACAGAACAGAGAGATAAAGGGTGGTGCAAGTCTTCACTCACTCTGGGAACTTTCTTGACTATGCACTGCCCTGCAAGTTACACAACGTTTGTATCCTGCACACAACATTGTAAAGCTGTGAAGAGATTACAAATCCCTGCATATCCAAACGCGGGGGGAAACCTAACAAGAAATTCTTTCCCAGATGGCTTATTATCAGTAGAAGGGATATGAAAGAGATATTGACACTGACTTGATGTCAGTACTACTAAGGAATTCTAAGAAAGGAGACATTTAGGTGTGTTTGTGCTGGCCTGCAAATCTTACCAGCACACCTTTAAGAGCAAATAGATGTAAATAAGCTTTTTCCTTAGGCCAAGGTTTCACAGTAGGAAACAGAAATTTTTCAAGCTTATTACTACAAAACATCTAATCCATTATTCTATGACCAAAGACCTCTTTTAAAGGTTCATCCAGTTTGTAACCATGCAATTACAATAGTGCTTCCTTTTGTAAAAGTTATACAAGGAAGAGGAATATCTTACATGAGATTATGTAATATTTACAAGTCAAGTGTTTTCTGTTCCTGCATCAGAGAAAATCTTAACAACACCAAGCTGAATAAAGTGTGACAGAAAAACGTAAGGACCTTGGAGGTTTCAACAAATGCACCATGCATTCAGGGTTTCTCTAAACCTTTTAAATTCTGACTTGGATAGTGGAATTCTGTGTTTTAAATAACACAGCAAGAAATTGATCCAGAAGGACACACTCTACAGAGCAATTTACAGCACATTGCATACATCAGTTCAGACATTTGATCCCTCCTTCCCAATAAGCTTACCATCTCTGAATAACTTAACTCACACTCATTAGAATTTCTTCTACTGAAAATCAGAAATACACCACTTGGAATTGGTTTTGAACTGCCGCTATAAAAATGTATGCTGTGCTGGGGTAAACAGGCCAAGCAAACTGTCTCCACGTGTTCTTTCACAGTGAAAAAACTCCCTAATGCCACTTTTACTAACCTCACAGCTCCTGAATTTTTCCTGTTTGGTCACGTGCCAAACATTTTTGGCAGAAAACATTAAGCTAGATTAGATCATGCTATGGAAACAGTCTCTACCATAGGTTTCTTTAACAAGCAGCTTCTTAGGCTCAGCAGTACCTGGAAGATTCCCCAATACGCTATGTGCCAACGAGAAACAAGATGAAAATCCCGTATCTTTACAATTAAAAATCGTTTACTAGAATCCTGACACTTCCTAGCAATGCCAAAATATGGCTAACCTCTTATCACTTAACTCTAAGTATTCCCAGCTTGGGCAGGAATATATTTCAGCCCCAAAACAATGTGTCATGCCAAGCCCAGCCAGAAAGGCAAGGCAGGAAATCCTCCATACCATCACCTTCAATGTACATGAGCTTTATCATTCTGACCTAGGGATACCCTGTGTGTATAGAAGCATCCACCACAGCAAGCCCAAAGCATAACCCATCATATCCCACTAGTATAGACTGTTTCCAGGGTAAAAAAATTGCTTTAATAAAATGTGCATTCAAAATCCAGAAGGGGAAAAAAGGAAATGAAAATATTTATCAGGTAACCCACATGCACAACATTTGCACAATAAACTGCATGTGTTGGCTGCAAAGACAGCTCATCTCTCACCGCGAGATTTGAGCTACCCTGTCTTTAAAAGCATCTGCTAGCCTTGCACAGCCCTCAAAAGATTTAGTCTTGCCCTTGGAGGGCAAGAGGATATAGCTCCTTTTCCACTCAGTATTTTTAAAATAATAGCAGCATAAACTAGGTCATAAAGTCACAGCAAAATGCCCAAGTGCTCTTCCTTATAATAATTCTAGAACACTGATGATACAAGTAAAACAAGCCCAACTGCTTGCTCCTGTAGCTGACTTCGGTACTTCTTCTGGAACACCAAAAAAACACCCCATTTCACACTCTAATGTACCTCAGCAAAGCCTCATTTTCTCCTGACAACTAAAGAAATGAGTTACTAACAGCTATTGAAATTAAAGTTCCTATTCTTTAGTAAACCTCTCCACAATCACTCTGTTCTTTATCCATTAAAGAGTTCAAAATGCAAAATCTGTCTGTTGATGATTTGATTTCAAGGTGGCTTTTTTTGATCCATGAACTTCTTTTGCACGACAGAACACTGAAATCCTCACTGTTTAAATTGGAATACTATACCATCCAGCTACAGACTACCTGGCTAATTTTACAGAACATTGCACTAAGGAAAGCAAAATTTGTGAATTTAAATATCCATTTTCTTAAACTACATAAATGCTGGTTTAATACTTCTGCAAATACTGACCTTTAGTTGGCAAAGGGCAGTAAATTCTGCCACAGGTATGATAACTGATGATAGCAGTCAAGTAATACAAATGAATTATTCAGTTCTCTACTTGTCAATTTAAACTGCTAATGAAAATAAGATGGTTTTAAGAGCAATCAACTCTGACACATTTCTTGGATTCTTTCCAAAGTGAGGCAATAACATTTGACGTTATTATGCGTTTAATACTTACCTCTTCCATCTAAGTTTTATATCCATGTCAATGAGGGAGTGCTTGTTTTCATTTTTGTTGTAAATATTATTAAATTTATCTTTAAAATAAGAGGAAGTTACTAAACACTGCACATTTCCACAAAGCCACAAAGGCAGTAAAATAGGATCTTTTTCTATACTCATTAAAAACTGTTGCTTTTTGTTAAAGGTAGACAGAGGCAAAGGCAGTAGAATTTCCCTTTAATCTTGATGTTTTTTGAGATTTTTCAGAAGGCTACAGTAACAAACATAACAATCAAGTATGACAACTGGAAATAATCAGACAGAAACTATCACAAAATGATGTTGCCATCTATATCTAATACGTCCTTCCACTGAGTGTATAAGACATTTCAAGACCAGAAAACAAAGCCTATTTTCTTTTTAAAGGCTGTATGTAAAACAGTACCAGCCTTCCTGGGTGAGATAAAACCTTCAAATATTGCATCCATGCAGTAGAGATGAAAGACGGAAGAAAAGTCAAGCAGAACAAAGCAATTACCAAGGTGGAATTCTGCCAGCAGAGAGTTTCCCCTTCTGCCCTTCACACAACAATCTATTTGCAACCGAAACTGGATTCTTGATTCCTAAAAAAGAAAAATTAGCAAAAAATGGGAACAAAACATTAAAATATTTTTCCTCATAGCACTATAGTTTTCATTCTGGCAGTGGAACTCAGCTTCCTTTAATTTCCAAGGGTTTGTCAAGCCATTAAGAGACACCTTATGTTTCGATATAGTAGCAAATTTTTCAGTTTTCCCTTCTCATCCTGTTAGTAGTGACAAAGCCTTCTAGTCAACACCTCCCCCACTTTTTTTTTTTAAGAGAAAGAACAAACCGTATTGAAATAGGAGGAGTGATCTCCTATAACAGAAATCTCATGTAAAATCTATTGTATCTAAGGGTCAAAGATGTTTATAAGCATTAATTTTTCTAGGTGGAATTTTCATTTGGATCTATCTGGCCACAAAAGAAATTACAGGATTCAGGCTTAGCTGTCTCTCATTTCCTCCTTCCTCATGGTTGGAAGGATACATTTTGTAACAAACAAGGCTTGAAACACTTAATTGTACTATTTATTTTAGATTTATATCTACATGAGGAAGCTATTACCACAGTTTAGAAATGTTCTAGGATAAGGAACAAAGCTTGAAATCTTGTCAGAAAAGCTATTCAATAGTAACAGCTAAGGCTGTTCATGAACCTAGAATAAAACCTCAACAATCCCTGTTTGGGACTTTATATCTATATTGTTTTATACTGAAAGCTAAAACTAGACAGAAGAGAGAAACACATTAGTTCTCATATTAAATAAGTCCCATATGTAAATAAATGCCTGAGCACAAAACCAAGTAAAAAGCCTAATTTAAATGCTTGTAATATTTTTTAACAACTGAATTTTATTATGAAATTACTGTTGAACAAATTCATCTGAGCAAACTCAGTCCCACTGTGAACACTGTGTGGTATCACACAATTGTGCTATGTCAAAGGATTATCAGTGAACTAATAAGACAACATGTTACACAAAGAAATTAACACAAACCAGCATTTCAGGGAGCAGGAATGCCTCCCCCTTTTTTAAAGGGGCAGAATTTATTTAAACATGGCAGAATTTACAATGCGTCCCCCTTCAAAACAGTAACAAAAAAAACCCCAAAACTGATCTTTGCACTTAAATCAGCTTTATAAAATATAGTTAACATACCACTCAGCGCTCCAACAGCTCCAAAATTCAATGACTTTCCATCCATTATACTGGCATCACATTCTATCTCACCCAGAAGGTTTAGGTTAGATCCCAATCCTGCATTTGTAAAAGGAGAATCCTAAAAATAAGAACAAAACACTATAAGGCCACATCCATTACAGACTAGATCAAAACCTCTGTACAACTGATCTGATGACACTGATCTTGGTGCAGGGCATTTTCTTATTTTAGTAGTTTAATCTTCCACAACAAAAACTAGGGCAATTTGAACAGACCATCTAAAATTACTATAATGGACAGCTTTCACCTCTATAGGGTGTGATATACCTCAAATGTGATAATGCACTAATACAAAAACCAATCACCCAGCAATTTAGGATGATCGTTTCTATGCAAGCAAAAGCCTTACAATACGAGTGCAAATCTCTCCCTCCCCCAAAGTTCACACTTCACTTGGTCCTTAAACCAACAAGTAATATTTAAGTAACATCTTATAATCACTGCACAGAGCAGTCTACCTTTGAAACTCCTACGTATAACACTGCAGCAAAACAGAACTGTCCTTTTTGTGAAGATTTTAAGCCAATGACTGCAGCTCCCCATGCAGAAATGAAGAACTGGCATCACTAACAATTCACCTTATAAAATTTCTATTTGAACATCAGCATAAGGACTGTGGTCTGGAAGCTTCTTGGCTAAAAACCAATACTTATTTCATAGAAAGTATGGAAAATTTTAACAACGTGATAGACCTAACTCCTTTTTTGTTTACACCTTCTGTGGCTTTTAACAAACCCAGGGTTCTCAAACAGTAAGTTCTGCATGCAAGAACTAAACCCCATTTTCACTCTTCCCTTTTATCAGAGCATCCCCATGACTTTAAAACTACAAAATTTCAAAGTAGCACAGTTCAGCAGTCGCACTGCCAGCTCAATACAATCCCCTCTTCCAGAAGCAAGCACAAAAGGAATACAGGACAAAGAGAGATAATTCCTAAATCCAATTTCAGAGAGATGCTGCAGGCTTTCAGAGTTTCCTATGTTTAAATTACAACAGTGTAACAACCTGATGTGACAAAGAACAATGTTTGTCTAGACCACGTGTGAACATGTAAGCTGAATCAGAAAACAAATTACTGGAAACAGCTCAAAGTTCTGTCTTACATGTTAAGTGAACTGGCTGGGTTTTGTACATACTAATTTGCAACTAATTCAAAGAAACAAAAGAGAGATAAGCACACTGAAATGAAAAATAAACCTGGTGTCAGCTTTTATTAACTTTCAAATGAGCAAGAAGTGAGTAAATTCAAAATCTGTTCTGCAAGACGTTGATTCTAGTTTACAGAGACATGTAAAGTGTTCTCATTGTTAGAGTCACCAAAATGCTATCTTCCTGAAGAATCAGGAATACAAGATTCTTGCTTAATACATAATCATGAAACTGGCCTTCACCTTCTGCTATTTCCTTCTGAAGCAGCACAAGATTTTATCCTATTTTATTCCACATTACTACTTCCAATTCAATGTGCATATTCATTTTGTTATTCATTTTGACACTTACACCTCACAGCAAATGAGTAAATTTAAAAAGATTTTAGGATAATGAAACATTTACAGTTTAGAGCACACAAATAACTTTCCATAGAAGGGGGATGGACAGAAGAAAATATGTTTAAAAACAGATGATGGCCTTGAGAAGGGAGAAGACTCAGAGTAGCCGCTGGCTTAACTGGCTTCATTACTCCCCAAGCTCTACAAATATGAAAAAAATTAAGTCAGTGAAGTTTAGAAAAAAAGGGAGCTGAGAAGTGGTGGAAGGAATTGAAAGCGAACGGTGAAAGGTACTTGGAAGACACAGTAAAACCAGGAATGCTTAGGATGAACAATGCTTGCTCCTAGGGCTGTCCAAGTTCTTTGCCCCTGGGTAATCAGAGTGCAAAGACCTGTGACTCTGGAGACAAATCTCTAATGTTCTGTTCCAAAAACATTCATTCAATGTATTATACTCACAAGAAATAGCAAAGAGGAAAACTGTTGTGCTCCACAGATTTGCCGCTGCCACAAAGCAGAGACAGCTGTTACCTTAAGAGTAGATGTCATGGCCAAATAAAGGGAGTAAGAAGGACCCACCAGAGAAGAAGTCCTGATAACACTGTCCAGAATGCTTCTGCACTCAAGACACAAAAGGTCTCTACCATCTGGTAAAGGAAATAATCAAAAGAGGGTAGGGAAAAAATACAGGATACAGAGTTCACTTTATTTCTAAGGATCTAGATGTGCTACATGCTTTGGCATAGCACCTCCACTGGCACAAACTCAAGGATGCACCAAGAGATAACTTACTCAGAGGATCTAAAGACAACGGAAATGTCACTTTATTTTCCCCTACAGAATATTTATCAGAATACTACAGAATTTTTGATATAATAACTCCATACCAAATTGCAGATGTCTCTTCGGTGGGGTAACTCTCATATTAGGACTCAGAAGGAATCTAATCAGTACAATCAGTCACAACATGAGTAACTTCTCCAGTAAAAAGAAATAAAGACCAAATTCCAAGCATCTGTTCAAAATTTCTGTGGAGTTTCACCTAGCTTTAGAATTAGACTGCATTCAATCAAGAAAACAGTCTCAGAATTCTTAAGAGGAAGATGGTTGAACTTCACACATCTGAAAGGCAATGTGAAAACAGCTTTAGAGAAACTGGGTGTGAACCCAAGGAATTTTTGATATCTACCTGAGTGTCTCTGAGGTGAGATAAAAGCCTTTGAAACAAGGTAGGGGAAAACCTTTATTAAAAAAATGGAAAGAAGACATTCACACCTACTTCTATGAATAGGCAAAGACATGAAATACACCACACAAATACAATCTCTTTTTGAAAACATGAATCTCTGCGAAGTCTGACCAAAAGATTTCAAGAGTCTGATATGCAAGTGGAGGAAAATAATGAATGTATGAACATTGAGGTGTACTTTGAAATGAAAATTCAAAACTTTCAAGGAATGCAGAAACATTAAAACAGAAGCATGAATGCCTTCAAAGAGGGAAGAAACAAACCAACCTAAGTGAAAGTCTCTTCATACCCTCAGACAGAAAAATGCAGCACTGCAAGACCTGACTACCATAAAATGGGGGAGAACCCAACCAAAGCACATGTCCAGGAAAAGGGAGGATAGAAAAAGAGAAAAAGGTATCTTCAGGAGTATACTTTTATTTAAAACCACAAGCAGGAATCAGACTTTGTGTTTCTAAGGAAACTGAAAAAGACAAGTAAGCAAACCAAGCCTGAGCTTGGCATGTTCACAGCAAGCCTTGCTACCATAGAAGAGGAAGTAGGAAGAGAGTAAAGACAAATGGCTATTCAAAGCATTTTAACGAAATGTAAGTCTTCAATTTTGTGAAAAATACTAGACTTCCCGGCAATTACTCCACAAAGTATCTCTAACTTACCATGTAAACCTGTAGGAAAGGAGGTAAGAGCTTTAAAATGTGAAATAAGAGTTTCATTTCCCCAAGTTACCCATCTTGCAAAAATTCTCAGGCTTCTGAGGGTATCATTTTTATTTTTAGAATCATTTTTACTTCAAAATGTATTATAAATGTTCTGGCAGCAAATACAGGCATCCTGAAGTTTCTAGCTGTGGTCAAAGTTGGAATGCTTGAAGAAGTTACTCAGCTCTCTAGCACTTATATCTAGGCAAATAGTTAAAATGCTCAGTTTTCAATGAACACAAAAGAACATCCCATCCATCTCTGATACAGTTTTGGCCATGGCTTATTTGTCACTTCTAAAACAAGTTCAAAGTCTACAGGCATTTCTTTTCAAATACTGTAATTTTAAAAGTTATTTTTCTGTGGGAATTTCGTGACAACAATCAATAGTCTACAAGGATGAGTCCCATCCCTTTCAATTAAACCAGCAAAAATGTTTTTAGACAACACTTTTGTCACAAATTACTGTCGGTCACTGCAGCAAACCATAGTACTGCTTTTAACTAGAATTAACAACTTCCAGTTCACTATCCATTAAAAGTTCATCTATCATAACTGCCTGAATACAACAAGGCTGCTTCTGCTTGAAAGAGAAGTCCTTCGGACTAAGACTGTATACTCAAAAGTCTTAATTACTAGGAAATTTTTTTAAAAAACCAAAAAGCAGAGAAAAAAAAAAATTCATCAAGAAAAAGGTTCTTTCACTGCAAAATTTTGCTGACAACCACAGAAACACACTGATTGAGTATAACAACAGGTACAAAACATTCTTTGCATTGATCCACAACAACAACATGCAAAATAAACTGAGCAATTTCAGTAGCAAGGAGATTGGAACCCAAAATGTGACATCCGCTTCCCCATCAATCATATTAATTCCCAATTTAAATGATGCTCATAAAGAACGTTCTACTGAAGTCAAATAAAGAAACAAGTAATCTACACATATATTAATAAAGGATTACACTAAACTTAGAAACAATTTGAAATCTTCATCATTTACAACCACCTTATGTTCCTGTCTCTAGTACCTGATCAGAAGACTTCCTTAAGTGCTCTATAGTCAAAGAAAAGCTTGAAGTCGCATAATTTTCTCACAGCCAGACATAAAAGCAAATCAGCACATGGCTTTGCTGAAAACAGCACATTTTAAGTGGGTTGTATGGGGTCTCCTCCTCCCCACACAAAAAACCTGTTTAATAATTGTATTGTGTTTCAAGAAAAATTCAGGCATCATATGGTGGCTGATAGCAAGAGTGCAAAAATTAACAGTACTGCAATAATGTCTTTGTAGAAGTAAACACAGTAAAAAATGAGTCTTATGAAATACCTTGTCCAGACCATTTTATTACCAAAAGCTGACAGAGGTAACATTTGTTTCTCTGCAATGACAGAGCTCTCAAACCAGAAAATATACCTGCCTTAATGACCTTATCAAATACAGCTGATGCTTATGAAGACCAGCACAGTTGTTTTAACAGCATTCTGTGTCAGTCTTGCTCCTTTGCAAAAGAAATCCCCCTTTTTCTCTAGTTAACTATTAGCACTATTATCGTATTCACAGAACACCATTTCACTTGAGAGTCACACAGTCCAACAAAGAAAGGCTTTTCTTTCTGCACTTAGAGCCTGAAAAAATAAAACACAGACAGCATACCACAAGCAAACTGTCAGCTTGCTCATAAAAGATCAAGAGCAACTCTTGTGCCCCAACAAGTCTTTGAAGTGATGCCTTTTGGATGAGCTGAAATCCTGTGTAACAGGAGTTGTGTAATTGAGCGGAACTGAGGAAAAAAATTCAACTTTTTGTGAGATTTCCACGAAAAGATATTTGTGCCTTGCAAAGACTATAAATTTTTGGAATACAGCATTAAAAGTCTGAGAGAACTGTAAAAGTGATTAAATATTTCAGATAAACTCATAGCAATGTGTCCTACAGAAACAAAAAATATCAATAAGAAGACTGTAGTCAGTATACTTTACAATGAAATCACTTAATACAATCTTTCATTGTTCTGTATCTTCATTTGTGTTACAGGGAGACATGAAAACAGTTTCACACAGATTTTTGTTATGTATTTGCCAACTTCAAATGCTAAAACACTTTACATTTATGCTAATGCATAAACAAAAGGGAGTGACAGCTCACTAGAGAGACCATCAACACAAAACTATATTTTTATACATAAAATCTTGCACTTAATGAGAAACTATTCTGATTGCTTTGTTGACTTGCCACGTGCAGTTTGTTTTCCATAGAGCAACAGAACCACCAGTACTAAACCAGAAGATGCAGCTCCAGAAATGGCAGAGACATCTGGAGGTGGTGTTCAGAACGAGGTATGAGTAGATACAAACCTTTCCATATTTTGGAAGCTGACAGTCTAACACTTGGGAGTTTCTCATACCAAATCCAAAAAACTGCCACTGCAAACCTCACCATTTTTGAGTATAAATTTGACTTTTCCTCAGTGTAACTGCATAACTAATTTAATCTAAAAGAAGCCCAAATCCCAAACTCAGTATTCCCTACTCCAGTAACAGGCAGAGCCCCCAATTAAGAGATTATATAAATCACTTAATGAATAAATGAAAGCAAATATTACATTAATGAGTGCAGTACAACCTGAACACAATAACATTTTATCTTAAACACAGGAAAAGGGAAAAAAAACTTAGTGCAACAGAACACATAAAAATACGACCTAAGACAATTGCAGAACCAGAAAGTGGAATGATGGCAGGCATCAGCACAAAAGTAGCAAGACAGATAAGGAGAAAAAGGTTTCTGATTGGAGAAACTGGAAAAAACTTTTTCATTTCATCTTATAGCCATAACTTGTTCTACAGAAGCTACTTCAGAGTATTTAAATCTACTGAAGTAAAAGAAAAGTCTCTTGGGGATAACAAAAACATATGAAATATTTACCCCAGACACAGCTGCAAAGTGATCTGTAACTGCTCAGTTAAGCTTCTCAAAATATGTTTTCCTCTGTAGCTCAGGAACACGATAAAAATCACAACCCAAAGTAGATTTTTATTTTTGTTTTCCACTGAGGAGGGAGCTGACACACAAACCAGTCTGGTGGAGTAAGAGCAGCCTCAGTGAGCTTAGGGAAGGGCATCATAAATAACTCCATTAGAGAGATACCCGCTGCTTTCTGCGAGCTATACTCTAACGTGTAAGACAACACATGAAAGCGTATTGGAACAGCTCAGCGAGACCCACAGGAGTGCTAAAAGCCAAGGCACTTGCCAAGTTAGCAGTGTGACTGAAGCCTTGGCTCCCAGTCAGCATGTCTAACACATACTGAAGTGTGCACTTACTGCCTGCCTTATGCTAACCCCATCGAGTACATTAATGAACACTTCCCCAACATGTGGGTAAGCAAATCCACTGCTAATCCTCTTGGAATACTACCACGAATTCCAAATGCAGGAAATTATTTTTACAGCACAACACTTACCTTGCCTTCATTTTTTTTTACTAATAAAGTTGGAGAGGAAGAAGCAATTAGAACTTACAGGAGAAGAAGAATACCTGTTTCCATCATTACTGTCATGAAGGATTAGTGGATCTGGGACAAAGACCAAACTGCCTCATTTACATCCCAGAAATGTTTAGCTTTACTCGCTTCTACATTATTTCATAGGGACCTTCACTGAAGGCAAATGCCATAAAAATCTCATCACTCCAAAAAGACACTTTTCCAAAAACCTCACAAACAGCTGCTCATCAAGATGTTCTATCTTAATTAACAAGTACTGTTTTGAAATAAAAGCATTACTTGCCCTATTCATCTGCACATATTTTGTCATAAAAATCAGAACCAGTAGTATATTTTTCCCCTCTCTAAGAAGCAGAGCCAGAACAATCTGTCTGTAGCTCAGCAAGTCAGAAATAAAGTTCCTTACAAAGTGTTCAGTAAGTCTTTAATCACTGCATTTATTCTTGAAGGGTAAAGACTATCTGATAAGGCATACCCAAGATGACAACCAAATTGCACCAACTAGAAAATTTTTATTCAGTTTGCATTTTTATAAAGCCCTTAAACACATTTACATCAAAATATAGTGGAAAAGCAAAAGATAAAATTAGTGTAGCCCAAAACCAAAAATTCACTGAGATTTCCCATTTAATTTCCTACAGAAAAGTCTGGCAAGATTCACCCAAGAGACATATTTACTACCAGTCAGAATTCATACCTCTAATTCTATAAGTGCTGCAGTCACTGCATCTGTTGCAAGAGCACCAGCCTGTAGCTTTTCAATTGCCTGTAAAACAGAAGTTTTGGTTGATGATTAGGAAATTCTATTATTCTGTGACAGAGCCCTACATTTTCCTAGTCCTGTATAAAATAAAATCTTCACCAAATTAGTTTAAAATGTAAGAAGGTATAAGAACAAGATGCACTGGAAAAAGTCAGTATGAATCATATGAGGGCAGATCTGAAGGTATGATTTTACTACTATGACATTGTGATACTGCATTTAGTAGCAGATTTCTGCACAGTCAAATTTATATCAAAATAACTTCTTATACTTGATGTCCTCAAACACCAAATGTTTCAGTCAACAAGTTTCAAATTTTCCTTCCAAGATTCAACAAAAATTTCCAGTATCACATATAGCAGTTATCATAAAATTGAAGAGAATTTCACAACCTCATTTAAAAGCCAACACAAATCCAGGAAGATAATGTTACCTTCAAATTATATACACACACAGCAATGAACTTCTAGAGCCTAACAGTATTTATTAGATCCATACTGAACAAGACCTTACAGTCAATATCTCTCACGGAACCCCAGAAAACAACTATGGCTGCAAGACAAACCTGAAACTGTTCGTTCTTCACAGAAGTTATTTATGTTGGCTACTCAGCTCAAGAGTAGCCACATAGAATCCCAAATTGGACTTGAATTCAACAGTAGATCTCACATAATTAGCTGGAAAATTACTTTCACCAGGGCTAATAAAACCAGTGTTAAGTTTGGACGATTTGTGAGGCCTCTCATTACAAAATTAGATTGGTATTAGGATTGAGCAACAAACTGTAGCACAAAGTGATAATTATCAGAGACCAACTCAGACTCCTCTAAAAATCCTGCCAAGCTCCTTCTCCCTAGAGAAAGCAAGAGACATTAAAAATTTTAGAGAGAGGTCTTTGAGCTACTCATTCAACACTTAATAGACAGGACTTGCCAGTTCCAAAGCAAAGTTCCTGGAAGAGATGAAAACATATTAGTTTCAATGGAAATTAAAGTCTTGCCATTTCTCCCTTTCCAGCTTTGATTTGTTTTGTTTTTCCTGTTTCTACCTCCCCTCCTCTTAAGAGGGTAAGAGCTATCAGGAAAATAATTCTGGAAACCCCTGCGTTCACAGAACAACTTGGATGCTAGAGTTCAAATAAACTCCAAAGAGTGGACATGGATGAAATTAAAATACAGACACCATATTTAGCTCCAGAAACCCCGGAGCAGTGCAGGAAGCAGTAGGATTAGTCCTTGTAGGTACCACTGTGACCTTCTCTTGTTCTCCCACTGTTCCTTTGGTGCCTGCTATTTGCCAGCACTGACGAGAACGTTGCTGCATCTCATGGCCATGCACTGTCCTGTCTCTGTATCACGTTAACTGTTTCTGCTCTGTTTTCCCTCATTTCCCTCTATAAACATGTACAGCCCAAGCAGCTAAGTCCAGGTATGTCCATTCCCACCAAGGTGTTTCTTGTGTACCCAGTACAGGACTGGGGAGCTGGTAACACATACCTTCTGGCAGGCTCTTTTGCACACATGCTTGTACTCTTTAGCTTTGGATTCGGAATGATAACCTGCACCTGCCATTGAAGCAAAAGGAAAATATATTATAGCACCTGGCAAACTACAGCCTGTAGTTCACACAGAGATTTAAGACACAGGCAGATACAGCATTCCTTATTCTGGATTACATTGGCATGTCCTTTTCGTATCAATGATTGACAACTTTATGCATTCCAACATAGAATCAAACACACTCAGTAAAATACAGGATACAGAGTACATATCCAGAAGCATGCACATATATACACCAGCATCAATCTCTTCCTATAAACACTTTCTAAGAGATTCCAGTTTCACTCATTCTTGGAGGATTTCCAGCTTTTTTCTTTACTGTTCATTATTGGGCATAACTCTCAGTTTTAAGTCAAACTCTGATTTTCTTTTTACCACAATTACCATTCTGCTCATTTTCTCACGTTTATGCTTAAACATTTATACATTTTTAGAGCTTGTTACTCCTGATTTAGAACAAGGAGTTCCTTGCAATGAAGATCATACAGTTTTTCACTTTTCTTATTTTTAGTCTTTATATCTATCCTGCTGTATTGAACCATTCTGCCCTATTTTGAAGCCACTGCCTCTACCTCCATACCTGAAAAAATTATCAATGCCACCACTAAACTAAATGTAGCATCAGAAAAACAAGAGCGGCACACTTATATTTTAAATCTGCTTCTGTTTTACCAGGTCTCTTACCAGGTTTACACTTTAAAATGTCCTTGTATTTATCTCAACTTCCCTTTGCTCAGCTTTAGAAATATCAGTTTTGAGAAACTCTAATGAAACAAGCCTTAATACTACTACCAAAGTGACCCAGTAAAGGGCACTACATTGAGCAATTCCATTTGCCCTTAAAATAGAATACCAGGGTCATCAAATATCAACCCAGAATAAATTATTTTGGGTTTGGTTTTTTTGAACCTTAATGATTTTATAAAGCAAGTAACATGTTGGCTTTTCAAATACTTTAGGCATCACCAGGCCACTTTTCTCTATTTCACCTTATGTCCTCACACAGATGCTCAAAACAAATATACATCCAGATATAAGCATTGTTAACTTCATGATTCATAGTATTAACAAAGAACCTGTGAAAAAGGAATTTATGAGCAAGACATGCACAAGACATAATTTTTGTATCAGATCTCTGTAGAGGAGCCCTTCATTACATGTGGAAAGAATAAACAGTAACTCACTTAAACAAGACCAAGATCAAAAAAATAGACTTGGAAGAAAAATCTCAAAAGGGTAAAAAGAGTTCTGCAACAAACAGCCCAAGGAGGTTTCAGAAGGTCTCAGCTGGACTGTCCTCATGGACAAGTTAGACAAGAAACCATCACTAATAAAATGACTGTATTTGATCCTTCCATAGATAAAGAAACAGATTGAAATAGCGCCTACATTTTGTAGGTTTGTCAAGCTTAGCAGACAGCTGCAGATTATGACATTTTAATAATCATTTAAATTTAGGGGTTTTCTTTGTCAAGGAGAAAAAAAATACCATCCAGAACACCCAAACAGCTACATTTTGATCAAGAGTTTCCAGTGCAACTTCCAATCAAACTCCCCATTCCCAGACTTGCACACGGAGCTAATGTCACTTGATTAGCACACTAGTAGTCCAATGCCACTATAAAATTTTTGTTGATATCTAGTTTGATATCAAAATATGCATTATTTCCATTCCAGCTGTTCTGCTCCCACATCTTACCTGCATGGACAAGCACAAATCCCACTCGTTTCCCTCTTTGGGTTTGCTTTGTTTCGGGCTCTTTGACCACCACTTTTACAGCTGTAACCTGAGATGATTTGGAAGGTAACACTTCTACTGAACTTATCCCCTTCTCCATGATCATACATTAGGATCACCATCTTCTACTGGGAAGGAGATCACTTCCATTCAAAAACAAACTCTGGAGAGAAATCATCCTAAAACCAGATCAGATGTATATGTTAGACACTGATTTCAAGAGATGAATTTCACACAAATAACCTCAGAATGAACTTTTGGAAGACAGGTTTGAACCAAGGGGAACTTGGGGAACTTCCAAAGGAGGGCTTCCGAGTTCTGCCTCTTCCCTAGCCAACAGCATTAATGAGACTTAAAATAATCAAAGTTCATGTTGCAAGCTGAAAGCAGCCTTTTCACTACAACATAACTTGAACCTCATGATCTTGCCAGACACTGGAAGGAATTGTTAATATAAGTTTTGCTTTCCATGGTGTCCTGTTTTTCAACAACACAACTTATTTCTCCACCCATCACATCTAACTAGCACATGAGTAACCCTTTAAAACACCATACCTTTTCTTTTCTTTTGCAGGGAATAGCTGTTTAAGATCCTATAATGAATTCCTATTCTTCTATACTGTTTCATCCCATCTCCTTATAATTCCCCACTAATTTGCAGCAGGAAAAGAAAAAAAAATTAACTTTTTTTTAATGACAAAGTATTTCTAAAACAGAACCAAATAAGCCTAAAACAGTGAAATAATGTTTGCCTGGGTAAGCAGAGCTACCATGATTACTAGTGAACCACAACATGCTTAAGTCAAGCTCAAATAATTTAGTAACTCTATTGGTTTTTATGGTTACCCTTAAGATTTTTAAGGAATTAAATGTTTATATAAAGCTAATGGAAATATTGTCAATAATGTCTAGTAACATGAAACAAAAAAGTAACAATATAGAACGATGTATGTATCAGGAGTCACCAAACAAACTCTTTGCATTTACTGCTGCTCTTATCCACAGCTTACTGCATATTAATCCTGACACAAAACCATTTGTCTAGTTCAGCAGGCAAAATAGAGACATTGTACACGTTGAATTACTTAAGGAAGTGAAAAGCACGTAGTACTAATGCAGAAATGGAGAAAACCTCTGTAATATATTAAGACAGGTTATATATTAAGAACTAGATGAATTTTAAGGTCCCTTCCAACCCAAACCATTCTCAGACTCTACATCTCTATATTCCAGTACAACGCCTACCACTCCTGCCATCTCGAAAAGGACTTTGCAACCCAAGAACACTGGAAAGTGAACAGAAGTGGAAAAATGAAACGTTTAATGCGTAAGACTTAAACGACTGACTTTGCAAATGCTGTATGGCTTACTCCAGTAATTAAATACCACTCCATTTAAATGACCCAAACTATGCAAATGATGTTTAGCAAAACTCAGCACTGCCACAGAACAAACCAGATGGTTTGCCATAATTATTCTTTTGATAAGAAGAATTAGCACAGCTCTGGAGGAAGTTATTTATTTACTATCATTTCTTCCTAAATGCTAAACATACATAGTAATCTTCATACATTTATAAAGCTACTTTTCAAAATTAAATATGAACTTATTGTTATAATTATATATGCCTTGATACAAAATGAAAGGCCACTAAAACACACAGGTTCTACAGAGAGAAAGAGCATGTACGGATTACATCCAATTGTAATGGTCACTGGTATAAACTTCAGTGCTAAAATTAAAGTATTAATCACTGCATTTACTTCCTTTTTACTAGTAATAGTAAAGAAGGCTCCAGCAACCATTGGTCTTCTTTGTTGCATCTTGTAACACGCTAAGAAAGTCACTCCAGCAACAACGGCACAGCGCAGACTTCAGTAAAGTGACAGAGGAGCAAGTGAGGAATTTAAACTCTCACAGGAATGGAAGAAATAGTGTGGTGGTAGGGAAAGCAATAATGATGATTAAGTGGCTTTTGAAAATTAAGATGGAGGTGTCACATAAAGACTTACTAACAGTGTAACTGCAGGCTGAAAATCCTAACTAGGCCTTTGCATACAGCTGGGTCTAAGGATGTGTTTATTTCTACCAGAGAACACACAGGCAACCTATCTCTCTCGTTTGCTTCAGGTCGTAACACTTCCTCCCCACCAACTCAACTTTCTCAAACCCCTCCCACCTCAAGCTCTTCTTCAAGTCCTCCTACATTTCATTCACAAACCTGCTGCTTCCACTTGTTAAGCTCCCACTAGACTCAACTTTTCCCTTTCAAGCCTCTTCCAGGATTTATCAGTTCCTGGCTGTCATACTTCCACCACTCCTGATTTCACTCCTCCTTGCTATCTGTCTGTACAGCGACAGAAACGGTGGAAGAACACACACAGCGTGACTGCTGGAGAACAGGAAGCACAATGATTTGACCAAAGCACCCAAAGCCCCGACTGCACTGCAAAAGTAACTCTGAATCCTGAGCAGGCGCTCGGAGAAACACAAACGCACGCGAGGGTCACGCCGAGGCAGCCCCCTCCCGCCCGGGGAGCGGCCGCGGGGCGAGCGGAGCGCAGGGGCCGGCACTCCCACGCCCCGGCCCCGATCCCGGCGGCACGGTGCTCCCGCCGCCCGGCCCGTGACGTCACGCGGGGCCGCGGCC
>VXAD01012327.1:624000-666186 GCA_013399195.1 Dicrurus megarhynchus
GGCCGGAAGTGGCGCTACTGTTGATCGGCGTCCCGCAGGGCCAATGGCGCGCGGGGCGGGCGGGGCGAGGGACCTGGAAGCGCTTCCCCGTCCGGCCCGGCAGTGCCGCGCCATCCGCGCTGGGCGCCGGGCATGGCCTCTGGACAAAGCAGCTCCTATGCGATCTGTGTCTCAAGGGGGTGGATAGCGGCCTCCGGTGTTGTTACCCTCTGGGCAATATACATACATCTCATATGAATATACATATATATCATATCGATACATAATCAATATACAGATCATACAGTCTATAATGTATCTATATATATATCTATGCAATGTACATATATATCATATTTATATCATACAACATGCAATGTACAAATATATAAATATGCTACAGAGTCATATCAATACATATATATCAATATGCAGATATATGCTATCAATACACATTTATATCATCCAATATACAACACATCTATATATCAATATACAATGTAGATATATATCATTAATATATCATCCAATATACAATATAAATATATTAATATGCAATATATATGTATCATACCACTATACATAGATACACAGTATGCACTATATCATACAATCCACAATATACACACATATCGATATGCAGGAGACATATATGTCTACACATGTGACTTCTGACAGCTAATCAAAACTAAACTTACTGATTAAAAATACATATATTTCATAATAGACTTGGTAGGAAATTCTTGCAACAATCAGGTATTTTACATCTTTTTGCTTCAATGAGCATTTGACTATTGTGTTCTGCTAGAGATACTAAGTTTTTATTAATTTCTGTCCACTTTGTGGTAGAGGTGCCACATTGTTTTCTGAAGCTGCCTTCCCAGGATCAAGGGCAGCTGTATATGAATCCCATTTCCCTGATACCTTCTCTGATGGTCACTATCATCAGTCCTGGGAACCAGCTATGTATGTGTGAGACATTTCATTATCCCAGTCCACACTGTCCCAAAGTGCCTCCACACTTCCAGGCCCTGCTCCTCTTCTTTGTAGATCCATGAAATGAGTCCAGATGTCCTTACGGATTTACTTATATTGTAAATTTATTTTAGCTGACACCTCAAATTCTCATTTGCAAAGCTCAGCCTTTTAAAGCTGAAACTCTAAAGCTTTTATTAGACCATTACAAGGTTGTTCTGTTTGCAGAATTCACTTGATCTCTTGCTTAAGCTCCACCATGAGAAGTGAAAGGATATATTTTATATAAAAGATTATCCTCATCCCTCTAGATGAAGCAGATTTTAACTTCTCGCTTTTGTTTTCCTAGAAGTAAGCCCAGCATGTAGCTGTTACACTGGTTCCTGCAACACTGAAGAGTACCATTCATTCTCTGCAAACAAGCTGTCAGAAAATCACCTACTACAGCCAAACTACAGTTTTTACAAATTAAATTTCTATGGTACCTCTCTGACAATAAATTCATTCACTACTAATAAAAGCTGTCTTATTTAATAAATAATTTTAATAATAATAAAAAAGCTGGATTAGAAATCTTGCAGTATATTGCTCCATTTGCCTAGCAGGTGTTGTTTTCTCAATCAGAGAAAAGTGCTGCCTCCTCGTCTAAGTCCTTCCATGCTTTCTTGTTCCTTCCTCTCTGGAGCATGTCCCCCCGCAGGCAGCGTTGGCGCAGGTGCCTCAGGTAGCTCTTGAAGGAGGCAGAGTTTTCCTCCTGCCGGCCGATCGGCTCGTCATGGAGGGGGGAGCAGTCAGCCAGGCAGCAGGTCCTTGGCCAAGCTGGGCGTGTCCAGGCCTTCTCCTGGGAGACACAGGGCAGGGAGCGCGGTGAAAGGGGCAGAGGGGACTCAGGGGGCTGAGCCCCGTGGGCTCTCCTGGGGAAGCTGGGGCCTGGCTGGGCTGCCCCAGGCCACAGCTTGTGTGGAGAAGACCTCGGGCAGGATCTGTCTCGTTCTTGTGGCTCAGCCTGTCCTTGTTTCCTCCTGGGAGGAAGGGGGCTGAGCCCCACCTCTGCCTCTGGGCTCGGGCACAGGGCCGGGGAAGAGGCAGAGGACCCTTGGTGCCTGCCCAGGCTTTCCTCTCCACAGGGGCTGGCAGTCCTCACCCTACACGTTGTAGCTCCCGGCCCCCTGGCACCGTCCCACCAGCCTGGTCCCCATCCCTCACCTCTCTGCGCTGCCTCTCGGCTTTTCTCCGGAGGCCGCATCCCAGGCAAAGCGCGGCGAGCAGCAGGGACAGGGCTAAGAAGGTGCAGCAGTGCACCTGCACCAACCACAGGCTGGCACCGCCTGTGCCAGTGTCCGGCTGCTGCACGTCCTGGGCTGGCACATGCAGCCGGGCCGCGCTCCTGCTGGGACAGCCGTGAGCTCTGAGGGTGCTGGGGAGCAGCGAGGCCACGCAGAGCCCCAGGAGCAGGGAGAGCCCCGGGCAGAGCATGGCAGAGCTGCCTGAGGGGCTGCGATCTCTCGCCCTCACCCCGAGCTGAGCCGAGCAGTGCCCACGGGGTCAGCGCAAGGTGGTGGCATCAGCTGTGATGTCACAAGGCTGTTGCCTGGCAGCCAGAGGCTGGGAATGTCAAGGCAAGGCCAGGCCAGAGGGTCTGAGCATGTGGCTGTCTCAGCCCGCTGCTCTGTCTTGGTCTGCCCCATTGCATTTGAAAATGAAGATAGAGCTGCCACTTTTACTAGGAGCATAACTCCAGACTGAGAATCCTAATTAGGCCTTTGCATATATTTGGGTCTCAGGATATATTTATTTTTACGTATGGTTCACTTATCTCAATACTTTCAAACACTTCCTCCACATCAAGTCAGTTTGGTCAAACCACTTCCATCTCAAAATATTCATGTCCATTTACATTTCATTTAAGAAACTGCTGTTTCCACTTTGTAAGATCACATTCAACCCATCCTTTCACTTTCAAGCTTCTCCTAGTATTTATCAGCTCTCCTTCCTGGCTGTTATACTTTCATCAGTCCTGATCTTGGTCCTCCTTGTTACACAGTTCCCTGTTGTACAGAAACAGTGGAGGAATACACAGTAGTGTGACTCCTGAAGAACACGAACAAAAATGGTTTAAGGACTTGGGGGTGCTGGTGGATGAGAGGCTGGACATGATGTGGCAATGTGCTCTGGCAGCCCAGAAACCAACCCTGTTCTGGGCTGCATCCAAAGCAGGGTGGGCAGCAGGTGAGGGAGGGGATTCTGCCCCTCTGCCCCACTCAAGTGTGACCCCACCTGCAGTGCTGTGTCCAGATCTGGGGTCTGCAGCACAGGAAGGACACGGAGTTGTTAGAGTGAGTCCAGAGGAAGCCACCAAGATGATCAGAGGGATGGAGCACCTCTGCTATGAGGAAAGCCTGAGAGAACTGGGGTTGTTCGGCCTGGAAAAGAGAAGGCTTAGGGGTGACCTAACTGTGGCCTCCCAGTACCTGAAGGGAGCCCACAGGAAAGATGGAGAGGGGCTATTCACTAGAGCATGGAGTAACAGGACAAGGGGGAATGGCTTTAAACAGAGCATAGGTTCAGATTAGATATTAGAAGGAAGTTTCTAGCTGTGAGGGTGGTGAGGCACTGGCACAGGTTGCCCAGAGAAGCTGTGGCTGGCCCATCCCTGGAAGCATTCAAGGCCAGGTTGAATGGAGCTGAGCAACCTGGTCTCGTGGAAGTCGCCCAAAGCCCTGACTGCACTGCAAAAGTAACTTTGAATCCTAAGCAGGCGCTGGGAGAAAGACAAACACACGCGAGAGTCACGCCGAGGCAGCAAGGGCCGCTCAGCCGCTCGCAACCCCCTCCCGCCCGGGGGACCCCGCAGGGCCCGAAGCCCCTCGGGGAGCGGCTGTGGAGCGAGCGGAGCGCAGGGCGGACAGGGCCGGCCCTCTGGTGTCTGTGTGTCAGCACCAGCAGCGCAGCGGAGTTTGTTCTCCGGCGGGTTCATGTATTTACAGCGCGGCCTGATCCGAGCACACCGACCGAGCAGCCCCGGGGCGCCGCCGCCCCCCGCCGCCGGGCCCGTGACGTCACCAGGTGCGGCCCGTGACGTCACCCGGAGAGGCTGGGCGCGGCCCCCTCAGGGCGCTGCCCTCAGGGCCGTCAGCAGCAGCTTTCGTTTCGCCCGCCAAACTTAAGTTTTTTGACAAATTATGTTTCTGCAGCACTGACCACAGGACTTCCTGTAACACCAATTTCATTCACTAGCCAAAATACATTTCATAGCAAAAAATAACTGGTAACAGATTGCTTACACTTTCATCAAGAGAAGCGCCATTTGCTTTCATGCTTGTGGTGAACACAGGTTATGTTGTGTATTAGACATTAACAGGAACTTGCACTGAACTGGTGAGAACGAAAAAAAAAAATCATAGAACCATAGAACGGTTTGGGTTGGATGGGGCCTTAAAGAACATCTAGTCCAAACCCCCCTGCTGTGGATAGGGACATCTGGAAACTAACTTTTCGCCCCCAGATTTTATTCCATCTCCTCCACATCCTAATCGTCCTACATAGGATCTCCCCTGGGAATTCAGAAGGCTCCTTCCTAGCCTGCCTAATAGTCACAGAAACACTTACTATGCCTTTTTTCCCAATAAAAATGTGCTTCCACTTTTGTATTATTGACTTCTTTTTCAAAGACCAGCCTTACATTTTTTTAACAACGCAAAACATGTCAGGAACAAATGCAAGTCTTTTTCAATACAAGTTTTTGGCATACAAAACTATGTGGCTTTTGGAAAGCGGCTTTTGTCTTCCACATTACCAGGTGCTTCCTATTCTGTTGGACAAAACTACAAGGAAATAACATGCAGCCCACAAACCCTCAGAAGATCTTCTTTCACAGATTTTAACCTGAGGTCTAAATCCCAGTTGTGAGTTGTTTTGTTTCCATATTTCTTGGTGGTTTTTTTTTTTTTTAAAGCCCTTGTTATTCTTAACAGTGCTGAAGTGAACCAAGGAGATTCCTCAAAGTACTTTTTTTGCTTCTCATATGGCAATAGGTACATTTGAGCTAAGACAGATTGAAGGAAAAGGAGGGTGTTGTGGAATTGTTGCAACGCATATGCCTTCTGGCTGGAGCCCTTCTTCGATGCACAGCATTGGCCACCACCGAGGCAGCTTTGATTTGACCTTGTGCATTCACCTCTCTGTCCTGTGTAAGGTCCTACGCACCTTCTGTATCCCATTTTTCCTTTCTCTGTCCAACTGTTCCGTGTGTGGCTAAGAAAGAGGCAGCACAACATGTGTCTGACTCTCAGCTACACATATTTTGACTTGACCTGACTGCCAAATCACCTTTAAGTTGGCAATAGATTCAAATTCCAAAGGTAGGGCTGTCACACTGATAGATAGTATCACGAAGCCCTTTGTTCTTTAGGGGGGAAGCTAAAGCCTTGTCAGCATTTGGTCCTATACCATGTTCCAGAACTGGATTTCAAATCCAAATGTCTGTTTTCACTTGTCTTTTGATGCCTTTACTTAACTTGTCCTCTGCTGCCAGTGACAGTTTTCAAACTGGCCAAATATTTCCTGGGGTTCTTTTCCTATTTTCTAGTCCTTACCTTTCTGTACATTTGTGTTGCTACTCCAATGAAAAGGTGTTCTCATCCTGTAAATCATTCCACAGCATCCAGGTTTGAAGTGAAAGGTTTTCTTTATTCCTTTTACAAAGATTCCAGCTGTATTTTAAAGGCCTGTGGGGTGTTTTGTTCTATTTCTTGTTGATTATTTTAGATTTCTTCTTGTGCTTTGTCTTTTGAAGCTCACTCCACTGATTTTACTTCCCAATATGATAAAGAGCTTATCTGCTCCTTTAATTTATTCTGGGTAAAAGTGGCTATTGAAGTCCTTAGACTTCAGTGAGGTTTTACAAAACATGTTCCAGACAAGAAATACCTGAACCTTTGGTTTGGGAGGTTTCAGTGCTTTCAGACACGTGTTAAGGACAGAGATGCTGGGAAAGGGCAGTAGAAGAGGAGAAGACTCACATCCCTTTTCTATCCCTTTTAACCCAGGTGAGAGGACACCCTTAAACAATCAATTCAAGACAACTTTAATGCTTTAATGAAGGACTTGTCTGGGAAGTGGCCGCAAGGAAAAGAGAAAAAAAAAAGGCAAGCACATAGAAATACAGTCGTATATCAACCATTCCAGCTTCAGTTAGGAACTTTGCAATTCACTTCTACCGTCAACAGAAAAAGAAGCTGAATGCACCAATAAATACAAACAGGAACTGTTATCTGGATGATTGCATGCAAGAGGAGAATAGCAACTGAAGGCTGGAATCAATCCACTCAAACACCACATCATCAATCCCCCTGGAAGACTGGCTGATCTTTGCAGGTAGCATAAATAAGCCTGCAGTCTCCTCCAGGCATGCTTGTTGCTTCCTCTCCATATGAAGAGGCCCCTTCTTTGACTTCCAGCCAGTAAAATAATGTTTTTTCCAGATAATGAGCTACTTTAGATGAGGAAAATGCTCCAGCATCCTGGACCTGTCTATTTAGCATTCCACATAGTCCCGGCTGCTCAACACCCACACGCGATTATTTCCAATGCTCATTCCATTGCAGCTCAGAAAGCTCTAACTCGGTGTGATTGCGATCTGTCAGCCAGCTTTTCAGGGGGGCCAAATCATAAGACACGGGACTTTTGAGAAATGCAACTTCAAAAATGCAGTCATCACTTGTTGCCAAAATAACCACAAGTAGTAAATCCCTGCAAGGTTTTGTCTTTATTCCTTGAACAGTGAGGTAAATGCGTACTGGGTACATACTGGCCACTGCAGTAGGTCGGACAGTCATCTCCCAGTGACAGCTACAGGAAATCACGAAGCCAAGACTCACAGAAAAGTGGTTTTCAGAATCAGAGAACATTTCTCTTCTTGTCCACAAAGCATGGTGAAGGTTTAAATATGACAATTTAAAAATATATATTTTGGCAAAACAGGTCAAGTTGGCGACTAAGTAACTCCTGAACTAGGCTTTCTCCACAGGTTAGATCATCTCGATATTGTTATGGATTTTGACCTGCGTGGTTGCTCTCTGCAGCTCTCCATGGCTAATGATTTAGTCCAAACCTGAGCTGGTTTATTGCACTCAGGGTATGACACAATTTCAGTAGGGCAGTCTTCACAGCATCCTACTCTTCAAATTCTGTGATACCTTTCCCATTGCAACAGAGAGACTTCAGGATTCCTAAGTTCACTATAATTTAAGAATAATTAGCAGAATTATTCTCTTACTGGGGAAGTGCTGATCTTCAAGATACAAAATGAGGAAAAGAAATATCCATTCTCATCCCTCAGACAAGCTCATGAGCTCTATCAGCAAATTCACATTTTGGTGAAGTTGAGATCGGTACAAAAATTAATGCAGGTTTATCTTAGGACAGAATTTGCATTTTGACACTACATCTTAATACACAACTAAATTCATTACTGTTACCCTTTTTCTGTATTTTGTACCTTCTGTCATTCAAAAAATGTAACTCACAGAAAAATAACAAGGCGGTTATTCTTTGACAAAATCATCTTTGTTTAGCAATGCAACTTGCTTTGCTATCAAAGGTAAATTTTGGGCCTCTTAAGAAAAGCAGATAACTTAAGTGATAGATTTATATTCCTTTTAAGTGTTGTCTGCTACACCTGTTCTGATTTTACTACACGAGTGTTGCAAGTAGCTGTATGCCACCACCCTGTGAAGCATTTCTACTCCTCCACAGAGGGCATACAGAGCACGGAATTGTTCCCTGCTCACACGTGGGATGTTCACTGGAGTGCCCAGTCTCCTTTTCTGGATTGAGGTGATGGATCCATCCATGAGACAGATGAGCTTCTGTGGAGCATAAAGGTTGTGGCTTTTATTTCATTAAAATAAATGAAAATTAATACCCTGCTAACAAAACAGTTATTTTGCAAAGTTGAGCACTTGGACACCAAAATATAGAATAATGAAGACTGCTTCCCTTAACATGGTATTTTCATGTCAGATTAGAGCTTAAAGAAAAGGGTCTGTTTAGGTAACTGCAACAGATGCCAGAGCTGATTTCACATGTACTGTGCTTGATTTTCACTCTGATGCGGTTTTGGTTCCTAGGCACTTGTATTTGGTTTCCTGAGAGGGAGTTCTAAAATTCACCAAATGAGAAATACGTGAAAAAAATGTCTAACTTCTGCTTGGTTCAGGAATTACAGATCTTGTTTCCTCCCTCCAACTGCAAGGACACCCTTAAACTCTTGGCCAATACCAGAGGCATTGCTCATCCCTGCAGATCTTCTCAGGCTCTCTCCCTGCTGATGCTGCTTGGTCATTACTTCTGCTAAGGAAAAGGACCAACCTGTCCCTAAGTCCTCCAAAGCCCAAGGCATCCATTCTTGGGCCAGCTCCTGGACCTACTCCCTCTTTGAGTGCCCAGGCATTAACCTAAGGGGAAAAGCAGACAGGGCAATGAGGAAGGGAAGCAGCTTCTGCTTGAGGGTTTTGCATTCCACAGAACTGATTTCAACCTTAATCACCTGTGGCAATCACAGCCACCCTAAACCAGTCCCTTTGCTATTCAGTCCTTTTGGTAACCACTTCTGTTAACTTGCGTTTTTCATGGACAACCTGCCAGCCCCTTTGAGCAGTGGTTCAGCCACACACGTTGCTGACTGCACTGGGCAGTTTTTCTGTTCACACTTACAATGCCCATCTTTGATCCCAGTCAGAAGTCACTACACACCCCATCTGCCTCAGTTGTCCTATCCCTCCTTCCTTGTCCCAGAAATAATAAAGGAGAAAGGTCTAAGTGCAGGATTTCAATGCGAAGGGATTTGTGCAGTGCCAAGGAGCTCGTGGGATGCAGTCCAGGAGCATTTGCCCATGAAAATGTGGCAATCAGCCATCGGATCGGGTGTCTATGAGGATGGTAGAGGAGCAAGGTTTGCCAGTGGGCTCACTGGAGGCTACGAGCAATGTTGTTTAAAACTGAACAGTGTTGCATGGACGAAATACAGAGCTGGAACAGTCCTGAGTAGGGATTACTCATATGTTAGTGATGAGAGGGACAAAGTAGTAATGACCTTAGGTGACACTCATCTAGACTGGATCCAGAACCCAGACAAAAATACTCCCATTTATAATGATGTATGTTAAGGACAGAAAACTTCAGAATAGACCTTTCTGTCACTTTGCCTTGCTTCTTACAGGAATGCAGTAACATAGTCCTCTACACGAAAAGGTCCATTTTTACATTAAGAAAGTAACAGTTCTTTAAAGTATACTAGGAATTAATGAAAATTACTGTGCCATCAGAAGTACTAGTGTTGTTTTTCTTATCACAGCTACAAAACCTAAGGCATTTAACATGATTTAAGACAAATGCAAAGCAAACTAATTACTCTAGTACTTTTAAATATAGATCATATATAAAGTAAGTTTCTAAGACCTTATTTAGGAAATCCACAGTATTTTGGTTATTTCCTTTGTTTGCTAAAAAAGTATGTGATGGCACAGCTTACTGTTATTTTTGGATACTATCAAAATACGAAAAGAACAAAAAGCCAACTTGCTATTAATTGGAAATAATACATTTAATTTTTAGATGGAAGGAATGATTGAAAACATACATGGCTCTTCATCTCTTGTTGCCTGATCTTCCTCAGTTTTTAAATAAATCAAACCCTCTTGTGATTTCCACTTGTAATATTAGAGCTTTAAAGGCCTGGCTTACATTCAACATGAGCTCTGCTGGCTGCCAACTTGGAGACAAATTACTTTATAATAGACCTCTCTAAGTTGCTAGAAAAATTATTTGTCTCACTTTTAACAGTCCCGGTTTTTAATGTGTTGTTTTACTTCATTGCCTTCACTTTTGCTGGTTACATGACATCTAGTGAAAGTCAAAAGTAAAATCATATTTTAAAGCTCAGAGGTTGGAACTTCTAGATCAAATTTTTATGTTTAAAAGAATGAGATGGTCAAAACCATCATTTGTTTTGTTAACACCAAGGGATATGAATTGCAGGGAATTCTAGATTCTTACCAGACTTTCAAGATGCGCTTCTGCTGGAGACACAGAAAGCATGTCAGATTTTGCTCACATTGATCTGGAATCATGGAGATTAGATGATACTAATTAGCAATTAAAACCTTTTTCTAAGGGGAAAAAGAAATAGAGGTGTTAGAGCAAATAATTTTATAAACAAACAAAAAACTCCCCATCTAAGATGCATGCTAGGACAGATCCTGAAGTTCTCTAGTTCTTCCCAACTAAGATGCCCCCTCAGCACTTGGTAACTTTAGAACAAAACCAAGAACAAAAATATCTGATTACAGAAAATTATCATACATTAAACATTTACAGGATACCCAATGCATGTTACCATACAACAAAATAATTATTACAACCAATAATTACAATCACTGTGAAGTCTGCCTTCATCTTTCCATGCATTTTGTCTTGCTGTGACATCCAAGGAGAAGCCAGGCTTCCTAACAGGAGAAAGTAGCCAGCATACATACATGTGAAGACACAACCTAATTTCTACCATCTAATTTCAATTGGAAGTCCTCACAATTTGTGACTTTTTGATTTTATAACCAGATTTTTCAAATGACTCCTCCAACAAAGTTAGTGTCAAGGACAGAGGCTTTGCAGGAGTACAGAAGTTCTGTTGGAGAGTTTTGTACCAGTGAGTCACTCAGCATGTCTGGGCATTCTGATTCCACTGATTCCACGTTGATTTCCAGTGACCTTATAAAAGCACCAAGCTGGAAAGAAAAGTCCCGGTAACACAGAAGTGTTTGGTAGAACTCGGCAGCATTAGAGGCTTCAAAAGACAGTGCAGTTTGCTGTTGCCTTTCATTTCCCAACAAATTTGTTTTCCATACGAATGACTAAACAAAGTTACAAGAGACTCTCTATGGACCCAGTATTAAAACAAAGTGACTCTGAAGATGTTCAAATGTTTATGAAGAATAATTACATTTAAAACATTCGAGGTCTGCAAGTATTCCACAGGCACATCATTGCAAAGCACTCTTGTAAAATCCATCTCCACCTGTATTTGCTTATTATGTTCCTTAATACCTTTGGCTGTTTTGGCCACTCTACAGCCTCCCATGATGCTAATCCAGCTCTCTTATCTCCTTTATATACTGAGATAAATTTACTTGATATAAACACTAGCTTTGATTATCTATAGCTTTAACCTCTGTTTTCATAGAAGTCTTTGTTTAAATGAGTAGAACATCTTAGAAATTAAAAATTATGTCTTTAAAATGGAAAATCACCTTTCAGCTCCTTGTTTCTAGAGTTTTCAGTCTTTCTTGTAATGTAATGTTGTATTTCCATTAGAGCTGATACAGAGCAAACCTTTAAAAAAATCCCAACACCCTAACCCACACCAAACCTTAAGACAAATCAATGGCCACACTCCAGGGAAGAGTAATCATTTTCCACTTACTGTATTCTCCCTGCACCTTTATACCTTCCTCACCAACACTACCATGGCCAAACAACACGGTTTCTAAAATTGTATCATCTAGATCTGCCTTTGATTTTCCCCCCTCCTCCTTTTTTTTTTTTTTTTAACACTTGCAATGCTGGAAGACTTTGTATAAGTACCATATTCATGGAAATGTAATAACAATTAGCAAGAAGTTTAATTTTGATGTAATTTCATTTAGGCATGAAAGAAAAAAACACAGCTAGTACCCAAAATTCTTTTGGGCCAATTTAAACTATTTATTTCCAAAGTTAATGAAATACTTCTAAATGGCAATATTTCCATTAATTAGTTCTATTACATTCATGTATTTAAAGGAGAAATTAATAAAGCATTTATGCAATCTTTAAAAATCTACAAAAGACTTTTATACAAAACATCTTCAATTTGTAGTTATATTATTACCTTCTTTATCAAGACAGGTATGTTTTACAGACTTCTGTGGAATTAAAAACTTTAAGACCACCTAGTCTCAGCAATAAACCTCTGCAGAACTGTTTTAATATTTATAAATAGACCCATAATTATGCTTTTTGTAGCCATCTTCAGCACTTCTATTATTTTTAAGAGAGTACATGATACAAAACAAACCACCCCAAAACCATCATTTCCTTACATATGTGCAAAACAGTATTTGTTGTGGCAGAAGAAAAGAGTGATTATTACTCTAAACACTTCAAAATTCACCAACATAGTTAAATGACTTTTCAGGACATTTTAGGTGGACAGGAATCAGTGCAGGCTGCAGTAACTTTAACAGATGTCTCCAGTTAGAAGGGCTGAGACTTAAGTAAAGTCCAAGTAAAAACAAAGTTCAGTTATTTGACTTTCTGCTTTTTCCTTGCCTGAAACTCTTCTGTTTTATTTTTGACAGACTTTATTAGCATTGATAGGGCAGGATCTATGGCTTTCTTAGCAACCTCTCCTTTCTTTGCCATTTTGTTCTCCAGGCCCTTGTTTGCCTCCTTAAGATCTTGCTCCTTTTCTTCTCTTCGGCGAGCTTTCTCTTCCAGGATCTTTTCTACTGCTTTTGTCTTCTTGAAATTTGGATCTGAAGGATCCAAATTAAACAGGGGAGAAGTAAACATGGCTTGGAATCTTGTATCAGCAACATTTACCTGAAGGGAGAACAGAAGCATTTATTTTAGGTAAACTTTTCCCATGACAGCAAAATTTTTAAGCCAAATAAAACATGAGCTGTTTCAGAAGTCCTAGCTCATGAGATTCCTGGAACTGCTCCAGTCACAAAATCAAGGAGTACACAATTACCTGGAAGTCATCTTCTAGTAATTCTTTCTTTTTCATAAGAAGTTTCTTCTTCTTCTTGCTCAAATTCTGTTGTTCTACGATCTTTTTATAATTAAAATGTTTTCTAGTGTCATCCTCATCATCCATCATCAGTAGGGCCATTTCAGCCTGTTACAAAATAAGAAAGTCCATGTACACAATCAAAGTTTTCTATGAAAAAATTCAGCATCTCATTAATAAAGCCTGTATGAGTCTACATTTACATAAATGAGTTGAAATAGGGTCATCAGGGCAGTATTATTTCATCCATAACAACATTCTTTTAACATTTTAAGGTGTAGTATTACTATCAGTTGATTTCCTTCTTATTAGACATAAAATAAATGCAAATACCCACATTCAATTTTCAAACATAATAATAATCTCATCTGAAAATTGTACATCACAGTTTAAAAATAACTAATGGGTACAATTTAATAGAGATATTCATAGAGCAAAATAAAAACTAACATATCTGGACTTAAGTAATTTCTTTAGTCAACTCGTTCTGAGAAAGAATGAAAAGAAATCACAAAATCGCAAACAACTCAATCTTCAAGGACAAAAATATACAGGACAAGGTTTGAACTCACAAATGTTTCATACAGTACTGATGTTAAAAAAAATAAAAACTTGGCACTGCCCAACACACAAACTTCTTCTTGGTAGTTTTTGTTCCAAAAGCTCTCACTATTAAAATTGTATAATTTTATTCTACTGGCATCCTATGAAATTCTGCAGTTCCACTCACAAACACATACCGAATACTTGCAGAATTCATGCAATGCAACATTTTACATCACTTTACCTTCTGTTTTTCAACTTCGTCTTCATCTTCTGAGGCACTTTCTACTGATTCTGGCTTCTTCTTTAAGCCTAAGTGCAAATACAGGGCACGAACACATTTATCCAAGCTTACACATGAGGGCATAATTTACCTATAGCTAGAACTTCTATGTACATCTCATTTTCTTGCAGTAAGTACTTAAATGTTAGATGTGGAAAAAGGCTGCACAGTTAAGAAAAACCAAGAAGACTTAAAGCAATAAAAATCCACTGAATAGTTGTTCAGTTTAAGGAAGCAACAACATTCAAATGGCATAAACAAGTCAAAAACATGGTTTTACTATATTTTTCAATGAGCAGGAGAGAGAAGTATCACAGTTGTGCAGGCAAACCCATGACATCACACCACTCCCAAGGTGTTTTATAGTGGAAATTAAAATATGATTGACTCTGCTCAGACTGAATATTGGTGTGAGGAAGCTCCCCTACTCCCTTTAGCATTCAGATACACAGTGCTGATTAGACAGACACAAGGAATAGTAACAGCATAAGACATTAGTCAAACATAACTTCTAATGAAAACAAACCTGTTTATATATCCTACAAAATCAAATTATTCTCTTTGGAATGCCTGTAGATCTTGATCAAGAAGAAGCAGGAAAAGCAGGTTTCCTGACCTGAACCACACACTCTGACCTTTGAGCTTGGAATGACATTCCCAGGCAATTTACTGCAGTCCACTGGGGGTAATCTTAAGGAAGATATTTGGCTTCATTTTGTCAAGACAGGTTTGTACTCAGGCTAGAAGTACAGACATGCCAGACACATGTCAAGTTATATCACTAAGGATACTTTGGAACAGGACATATTTCTTGAGGAAGATTTTTTTTCTGCTTTAACTGTTCCCTTGACTATTTCTACATGGATTCCAAACTGGAAATGGATTTCCAGAAGAAACAAACCGCCACCACCAAAAAATAAACTATCCAGATGCACAATGTCATCAGCTCCAAAACTGAACTGTTGATTTAATAGTTCCAGAAAATGTGCAGGAAAATCAGATATAATATTGTTACCTAAACTACACAATTTAAGTTAATGTGTAGAAGGGAGAAATAAATGTCTTCTGTAAGACTCCAACAACTATGGAATCTTTTCCATCTTTCAGAAGTGGCTAAACTACAGAAAAGGAGCCCAGAGGTACAACTGGAGACAATTATATGGGAAGTTAGATCAGTAATTTTCTTGTCTTTCCACATATTTCCCAAAGGAAAGTCATTCAAGTCACCTTCCCTCATCTTTCACTCTATAGGGAATCACAGAAGTGATCCTTAGGCCTTCAGAGTTTTCTGTGGCTGTAGATGGGGCTGAACCAGGAGTTGGTATAAAACTGACCTCTTCGCCATGAAAATAAATAAATTAATAAAACCTTTATTTCTTACTTTGACACTATGCAGCTAATAAAACCAGCTTGGGACCTAAAATCACCCTCAGAACTCAAAAATTTGTATCATACTGAAAATGGTTCTGTTTGAAAATTCACAAATGCATAATTTTCTGTATTTTTAACACACTCCTGCCACAGTCCCTCTTCCCACATACATTCTGGAAGCCCCACCACACACACACTTGTTGCAAACTGATTGCAAACCCTTAGATTTTTCCTAGCACCTCATCCCCACTGCCATCTTTTGATCAGCTTTGACCCTCCTACAGCAGCAGATACTTCAGTGTTACGCAGAACCAATTGGTAGCTGCCACCAGCCAGTATAAAAAGCATCCAGTTTCTGCTGTAATCCCCACTCATTCGACTCTTTCTCAGCTCAAGAATTTTGTTTGCAACATTAACTTTGCACATCAACAAGTCTCCAGTGCTGACGGTAAAAGCTAATCATAACTTTGAGACTTGAGACACAGAAACTGATCCCAAATCAAAAATTCCCCTCACAAGACCTCTTATCTGCCTTAGTCAGAAACATGAGTCAGTCTCAAAAGCCTTGCAAAGACACACAGTAAATGAATCTTTTCATCTACTTTATCTTCCAAATACAGGTTCTGCAACTATACTCTGATTTTGTTGTTACGCTCTTAGGTCCTTGCACTCATACTGCTCCCTTCCAGCTATAAAAGGCCATCAATTCCTATGTACATCATAAATTACATCATGAGAAGGCATATCTAACAGTTTGGAACTAATAGGAGTTACAATAATGTATGAAGAATTCCTCGAAGGCTCAACAGAAGCTATGTTTATAATGTGTTCTGAAACTGTTCAGTGATCTCCAAAGCAGGACCTTGCGCTCATGTTAATAAACAATTACACTATTCAGCTATTAATTTTTTAACAGTTTAGGCTACAAGAGTCATTCTGTCTCCCTTTTCTAAGACCCCACAGAAGCTGATGCAGTAACAGTGAAACTGACCACGCCAAACCCAAGTTTTACAAGGCTTTGTGAAACAGTATGGGCATCAGTGTAAAATGAAAGTGACAAATTATTTCTGTCTTGACAATATGAAACTAGAGTCAAGCTTCTAGAATGCGTCATCAAGGCTCATGTATCTGCAGTATCTGACATTTCAGCCCGTGGTACTATTAAAAAATCATATGAAAACTGTGCAAAGTAAGTACCACCACGAGCCCCACACAGACAGCTTTTGGGCACAGCAGGCACAAAGGATTTGTTCTACCTTGCCTCTCCCAAGATGAAGCACTCACACTGTAAGAATCACTGCCTGCTTTACAAACAGTTATCAGGAACAAAGACGCATCCAAGGAACATACACTTTAGTAGACTTCCCATAATTTCCAGTTTTCCTTTCACAGCCCTCAGAGTTTTTAGGCCCTTGGTCCAACAGCTCCTTACACTCTTGCTTCCCTTCAATTGCCTCAGCTTGACAGAAACCAAGCTACACAAGACCCATGCATGTTACAGCCAGCAAGTGAATCTAGCACTACCGCATCCCCAGTTTCTGCACCGGTTCACATGAGTCTGCAAATAAACCCTGTCATATGCTTGTTCAGCATAATCTAAAATAATCTGGCAGTCAATTTAAGGGGGAAATTTCAATCTTTCAGGGGAATTGTGGAAGGCTTGTGAAAAACGATGGTCATTTAAGCTGCCTGTACCCTAAATACAAAGTTGGCAGAATTATAGCCAAGTTCAAAGATGACTGTAACCCATTTTCCCTCACTGGATAAGTTGTGCTTAAAAGCAACCCCAGCTATGAGACAGAGGCTGTTCTGGGTAAACTTGGTGAAAGCCAAAGCTGTGCTGTGTAATTACCATTAAAATGTAAACTGGCTCGCAGCCGGCCACTGTACTGTCCCTTTAGAACTTCTCCAGGGCTAACCACATTCTGGTTTTCTCCTGTGTCTCAGTAATTATCAGTAATCTTGAAGACAAAAGCTTCACTTTCTTAACCTTTATGTGTATTTTACTATCTTCAAAGACTCCACAAACATTAAAGTCTATTCTTCATGTTATGGACAAGGTTTAAAGATGTGCAGATAAGCTCATTCTCTGGGGAGCCCCTCTAGGACACAAAGAACTTCTCACATAATGCAGCAGAAAACATTTTTTCAGAGAACATCACATATCCTATGAGAGTACCTAGGTAATCTTGCTGTTAAAGAAAAATTAAACAATTTGGTGGGAGGAATGGTTATCTTTACAGTGGGTTACTTCAACCTATACCACCTGGAAAGCATGGTAGAAAACAGCATTGCATGACACATTGGACTGTGGTGTTTTTTTCTAAAACATGGACAGGACTCAGTCTACTGTTCTGTATTTCAGATTATTAAGCACAAAATCATCCAGATTTTGGGGTTTATTTATTTATTTTATCCTAAGATAGGTTTTAACAATCAGGACAAAAGCCTGTGCTGGCAAGTATCAAATTAAAAGTAACTCACCCTTTTTAAATGGAACTTGGATCTGCATTGCTATGTTCAAAAAACCCCCAACCAAACAACAGACTGGCAATATTAGTAAGTCTGATGCTATATTCTTTATGTTTGTTTTCTGCTTTTGTTTTTATGTCATTTTTCTTCTTTTAATATACAATAGTATGAGCCACCCTTAGGATCTGGCTCCCAAAAGTATGGAACATCAGAAACTTACCTTTATTGATTTTGCTCAGCAAAATCAGACTCAAAATAAATTTGCTGTTACCATGGCAAAAGCTAATTTAAACATCAGAATAAAAAGTTGTAAGAAAGGTATCTTAAAAATCTAAACTGGGCAAGTTGTTTTCTAAAATATTACATTTCACTATTCGGGTTTCTAAGCCGCCAAGAGTACACCAGTAAAAACGTGTACCAGACTAGGAGAAAAGTGATTTCTTCTGAAAGACAACTTTGTTTATGATGCAAAAACATTTGATGTTTTTGTACTTGACCCAAGCTTCAAAGGGACCCATGTATATCTGGCTCTTCCTATATAAAAAGACTTCAAAAGCAATGGAGTTCTTTTCTCTGGAATACTTAGGGGAGCAGCTTGTTTTTAGCAGCCATCTCCAGAAAATGGATAACTAATGGTCTCTGGTGAAAGCCGAGAGAATATTCCCTACTACTCCATGTATTACCATAGGCATAGTTTTACAGGAACAGCAATTTTAGGCAAATGACACCTACTTCATTTAATTCTGAACATTCTATCTCTGTGCTTAGTCCAGCCTGACTTTGTTTTGAAAACTCAGCATTTAACAAAAGGGCAGATTTACTCTAGAAGTCGCCTGGCTTGACTTACCTGTTTTCTCAAATTCTTCAGCAAAATACGGGTCATTGAGATCAACATCAGGTGGAAGTTCATCTTCAGTCTCTTCTCTCTCAGCAGTAGCCTGTAATGAAGCGCAACCATTATTTCAATCAACGTATAACTACTCCTTAAGTTTCACTGGGATGAGATATTCTGTGAATAGCTATGAAGATGAAAACTGAAATACTGTACGTGAAACATCGTAACACCAGAGTACACTGGAAATTGATAGTAAAGACAAATCAACAATTTCAACCCTCTTTCACACATTTTTATTAGGCATATCCCCAAACTGTGATGCACCAACCATTCCAACAAATTACAGGATCAGCACTGTTATGTCCTTACTTTATGTTCCGCAAAAGCTCTGCTTGGGGACAAACTTGAGTAAGAAAGTTCATTTCGTGGAGCAAATTTCAAAAAGCTGGAGTTTGGATTTAAAAGAACAAATTTTCTTACTGGTAGTAGTGTGTCATACACCTTGCTCCTTGACTTAATTTATCAAACTGAACAAGAATGTTATGCTAGACAAAGTTGCTCTGCTACTGAACAGTGCTACTGACTCCATTTTGAGCACTCATCAGCTTAAAGAAGTTACTCATCAAGTGCCAGTTAAAACTAACTGACGTACACAGAGTAACTTAAGGTATAGAGTTTACTCTTAGAAATGTAATTCACCAATGTGAGTTATATTGAGAGTAATTTAAGACTTTAGACAACCTAGATTCTGTGTGCCACATGCTTTTTTTTTTCCTCTTGCAATTTGAAATTTGAATAGTTCTTTGTAGCTATTAATTCTTTGCCATTACAGCTTTGGGAAACAAGTCTGTATTATTTTAGCCCCAAAATTTCCAAAACTACAGTTATCATTGTCATAACAACTTTGAATTGATATGCACACAGTAGCAAAAAGACCACTTCTAATGCACTAAAAATGCAAATTAAAGCAAATTATTATTATTATTATGAGTTGTTTATCTTTACAGCAGCACAAGTAGATAAAAGACGTTTTGTGTAAGCACATGTATGGTCAGCAGTATGCTGAATATCCTTTTGCTCTGTAGGTTTGATGAAGTACTCTCAGTACTTCCACATGAGTGAACACTGCATATTCTAACCTTAAAACAGCACTGGCAGCTGGGCAATTTATTTCGTTTATCTGAAACAAACATTAACAACAAATTAAGAAAACAAACAAAAAACTCCCCCTCAAATGGCCAGTATAAATGTTACCTTTCTCTTTTTCTTGAGAATTCTTTTTTCTTTCTTCTTCTCTAGGTATTTTTGCCACGGAGTCAGGTTATCCTTTCCTTCCAACCTGTTTTTGACCATTTCTTCAGCAGTTTCTTTGAGGCCTAGGAAAAAAAGCCATAGTAAATTAAAGAAACGTGATGAATCTGAATTTTTAAAAATCAACTGTTTTCTCCTTTGTAAAAGAACTATCTAGCCTTTCTTCAACAAATCTGTGGAAACAACATAAATATTGCTTAAAAAACCATCTTTATAAAGAAGATCACTTCACAGGATGTGTTTTTCCAAATAAAACATTCCTTCAGTAAAAACTGTACAAGAGTCAGAAGAAGAGCTTGCTGTGTGGTATCTGATTCCCAACACTCCTGCTGTTCCTCAGAAAAGTCTCTTTTCCAATTGTGCACTCTACAGATGCCAGGATGAGCAACACAATAAAACCAACAGACGTACACAGAGCCCTTATGTCTAATGTACCACACTATCATTAGTTGAGATTCTGAATTAGTTAAGTTGCTGAAACTTTGCCTCTGTGACAATACTCTGACAATGCTGCAGGATCTCTGCTGACCACTGTATTTTTCCTTCTAGAAAAGTAAACCACATGGAAGTGCAACATGTCTGGCTCTCAATAATTCTGGCCTAACAGGATCAGACAGTTAAGTCTGGATGTGTTAATTAGGTTTACATTAAATTCCATAATTTAGCACGGACACCCACGGTTTCAATGCCCAGCACTTGCACCTGCAAAGACAAGTGTGTCCTAACCTTTAAGCTTTTTGGAAATAAAACAGAATGAAGTTTTCTATAATATGCATCATTAGAGTATTCAATGATGTAAGAATATCACCTTAAAAATAAATCCATCAAATAACAGGAGCACTCCCATTTTACACATAGAATACTTAAATCCAGAATAAGCACTTCATTTAAAAGCAATCTTCTAATTTCGGTAAAAAATTCCATACACATCAGGAATACTTTTCCAAAATTCATTACATCACAAAGCACTTGGATGTTATGAGGATAAAAAATTATTTCAGATGCACCTTATACACTTTCAGCCCATTCTTCAGAAGATGGGCACTTGCAAAAACAAAATTTCATGATCTAAGGAGATTAAGTGACTTGCCTTGCAATGCACTGGAGGACAATTCAGAGGCAGAAACAGAATCCACTTCCCGGGTCAGAGGTAACAGCCTGGGCAATGAAGTATTTTTCTCCTACCTGCAATTCCTTGCTTCATTCACTACACGCTTTTTTTTTAACTTCCGTAACAAATCAGTCAGATATCCTATAGGTAACATCATCTCCCACAAAGTGACTGAATTACCTTGGGAGTTTGTAGGAATCCTGTTTCTGCTTCGCCCTCCAAACCTGATATTTGTTGTCTCTTCCCCACTCCTACTTCTACTGGTCTCTCTTCAGCATTCTCTTCTGCCACCCCAGTCCAGCCCTGACCTGACCACATCCTACCCTCCCACCCTTCATTCCAGTTTTACTGCTTAGAAATCATACTCAGACCTCTCCAGATGTCCTAGACTAGATCCCATTCTTTCTCCCACATTTCCCAGTTGCCACGTCCCCATTCCTCATTATTCCTTCCAGCTCTCCTCAGTATGGAGGAACTGAAAACAGTGATCCTGAGGGAAGAAACAGACAGCTTTCATGGACAGCTCTACCCATCCCCAGAAGAGTGGGCAGAACATTTTTCTGAAAAACTGCAAACACTAATCCCTGTTTTTGTGCTTGTCAACACTCCAAAAATAATTCCAGCACCGGGGAGCTGGTTACAACTTGTCTGAAATACGAAGTGTGGACAAGATCTAAAATCATATTAAGCCATAGAACCATAGGAGGAAAAGAGTGGAGTAAAAACAAGATAAAGGATCTTTCTACTACTCTGGAAAGGCACCAGAATGAACAGTAAGGGGCAAACTGTTACAGCCAAAAAAATTGGGTACTTAACCAGCAAACAAACCAGAACCATGATAAAGGAAGGATTTTGCATAGGTTCACTAAAAACAGGCCATTAAGAAGCTCTCATACAACAAGAACAAATAGTTATCTTCTAAGTCCATGAAAACAGAGTCACCAGCTTCCTTGAAATTGAACCACTATGACTTTGGATACTTTGTAGTACTTTTATGGAAAAAAGTACTGGTCAGGTAACAACCTTGCAGATTCTCTTTGAAGACAGTAAATACAGAATTAAAAAAATATATGTCACATCTCCAGCAAAAGAGAAACCCAAAATCTGAAAGGAAGTTACAATATTTCTGATTTATTTGCCTGGAAAATGGAATCATTTGATCCATCTGGCACTGAAGAACTTAGAGGAAAATCCAGCCCTTTCTTGTGGTATTTGGCAGTCTCATGAAAGGCATCAGAGTTTCTCCACAGATTAGAATGGCTTAGAAACTACTGTCCAGACCACTTCCTGAGAATAAGAGTGTATTTAAGTGGTCAAAAGGATTTTGATTGCAGAAGGGGAAAGGAATTGTCTACTTTAGGTAAAAATATTAGCTGGCCATAGAAAGGTCTAACTTATATATCCTTACTGAAATAAATTTTTTTTAGAATAAATGAATCACAATGGTTTTTTTTAATCTTCAAAACTGAGGGCAAGAAAACAGAGGAAAAAGGTCATGTATATTAGCATGCAACAAAATCATACTTCAGCTAAAGGATTAAAAGTGTGGTAAATACTACAGAAAACCTAAATACACTGCTGTCACACTGCTGGGACAGCGAGGGAGGGGGGCAGGCCAGAATTTTTACTTCTCCAAACACTTAAGTTTTGAAAACTCGTGCAAGTTTAACAGCCTGCAACTGTCACTGTTATTAGAGGCCAGAAAGACACATTTCTGTTCTCAGGAAACCTAAATGAGCAAGTTCATCTTGCGTGTAATGCCTCACCGGAAGAATGAAACGCCTTGTTGCAGGTAGCTGAAAGGAACAGCAAATAGAAATACTCTGATAACATTAGAATTTGTCACCCCCAAAGATAAAACGTGTTAAGTCAACCAAGCTGTCCTAAGACAGCAGAAGTGCCTGTGAGAACCCACCACACGTCGCAGCTGTCAGGTGTGAGCCCCCACACAGCTCAGCACAAGCTGCTTCACGCTGCAGGAGGTGAGGCCACTCCAGTCAGGGGGCACACTCAGCAATGATCCAGGTGGAGATGTATGTTCCACACGAGCATTTCTGTGCTCTGCATAATCTCTAACTGTACAGTTGGGCTTCACTATGCACTTTACAGACACCATAGCCTTCTATTCTACTTCTGACGAAAACAAATTTGTAATTTTCCTCCAAGCCTAGCTAAATATTTACATCTCATTCTTCCCAAAGAAAAAATTTTCAAGTCCAAAAAAACCCCCCCAAAACCTGGCTGAATATCATCAAGAAATGCAGTTGTGGTCTTCTCTCTCTTCACTTTCTAAGGGGAGCTTTGGGAGCTGGATAAGGATTCATAGTAATTGTTGCTTAAATCAGATATGATTAAGAAAACAGATGGATGCTTAAATATAACACTGATTTTGTGCCTAGAAGAAACAGACCAAAGAGAGTTGGAACTACATCTAATTTATTTTTGCTGGCACTGTGGTTTATTTAAAACTATTATGATTCAAGAATAACTGAATCATTGACAAAGTATGCTTTCTATAACCATGTGTAAATAACTGTGCCAAAACTCAAAATTTTAAATTAATTCAAATATCTGCCTTTCAATTGAAAAACTTCTTAGAGTTAACTGTTGTAATTCTTCCATGTATTAAACATTTGGGCAGGAAAATATTTTGCAGTAAGTCAAGCACATTAAGGCAGAACTTGATAATAAAAATATTTCAACAGACATAAACTAGTTCTGAAAAAAAATTAAGGAGTCTTCAGAGATTACAACAAAAACTATTTTTGAATGCCCAGAATGCTCCAACTGAACATAAATGGTTTTGAGATTTAAATAAGCACATTTGCTCAAGAAAAAATAACACAACAACTAACGCTCCTCCCTCCCATAAGGAAGCACAGCCTCAAGCGTGTATATATTGCCAGAGCAATAAACTACTGTTCAGCATGTGCTGCCTATGCTCCTCCATATAAAAAACACACATAAAAGAGCATCCCCTTCAGGTGTGCAGGACCTCTTCTCCAAATGCTGCCTGAAATCAGTAATGGCTGAATTTTTGACTCAAAAGCAAACTTAAGACAACCACTTTCACTTTTAGGACTTGTGTTTTGGACAAAACCATATTGCAGGGGTCAATAGCCAGAAGTGGCACTAGCTGACCTTGTGGAGGTGAACAGTCTCTAACAAAGGCAACTGAACACTTCTATGATTTCCAGAACCTCTGCTCTTCAAGAATCCTCTCACTTTTTCAGGGTAAGAAATGAGGAAATGTTAACATATACTGTAAAATCACAGTTGCTAAATTATCATCACATACTATAAACTACCCATGTGAAATTCATTGTGCACACGTGCACATTGAACCCAAAATTATATGAACGAATCTGACCCTGTGCATGGACATCCAGCTAAATTTAGACAAAGTCAGTCAAATTTATCAAGATAGGGGGTTTTTGTTTGGTTGTTTGGGTTTTTTTATCATCCCTCCCTCAAAAGAGATGAGGACATGGCAGAAGTCCTAGGAGTCCTACAAGAAGGTGCAGTCAGGAAGGGGTTGGACTAGGTGTAAGTATGCAACAAATCCAATTTTCTAAAGTCAAGTTCCATTGCAAAGAAACAGGGAGCCCATGCATCAGGGAACTGGATTCCATCTCTAGCACAGTTAATACTACATTTCTACTAAATGTCAGTGCAATTTACTCGTAACATGCAAGGCACAGTCTTGAGGACAGCCTCTTAGAAAACTTCTTGTTCTCCCAGGGCAAGCAAGGCTAAAGAGTTTCCTTTGGTCTCCCTTAAACAATTTTCCATCTCCTAAAATGAATGGTTTGCCCTAGATTCCTATGTTACCACATTAAGTTGCCCAAACTTTTTTAAATTTACAGAACTTCTTTCATACAATTTGCAAAATTCTTTGAAAAACAGAATGCATAACAAACAAAAAAACCTCCAAACGTGTTTTTCAAAACCAACAGAAAAAATGGTTGCTTTAAACAACACATAAATAAATATAAATACAAATATATATAAATACAAAACACACTCCTAGCAGCAACTGGTTCGCCTGTGGTTTCCACCTTCAATCTGAAAGGCGGCAACGAATCTCTGTAGAAATGTTATAAAGCTATGTATGTATGAAAACTCCTTGGCCTTGAATGCTCAGTGACACAATGAATTAACTACTGAGTGAGCAACATCATGAATGCAAGTACTGACACGCTGTGGACAGATGGAGTACAACGCTGTGTCAGTGAGCACTTGTCCTGGCTGCATGATACATGCTTTTCCAGAAAGGTTTTGACAGAATTCATGTCAGAAATTACTGGAATTATAAAAGCACGATTGAAAGCACACAACTATTTTTAATGCCCATGTATTCTTTTGAATACAGATCTCATGAAGAAACAGGGATAAAACTGCTCTGTTCAGTTTAGTCCATTTCAGTGAACTGCTACAGACCAGAGTATTTCAAACTGAGCAGAACTTCTATTCAGCAGAAGTTACCTGATTGAACTCAGAATAATATTTGTGTAAATCATATCATTAGATATGCATTCCTAGCTGGGATTAGCCCACCAGCAGTGAAGGGCCGGGACTCTGGTATGTGTCTGGTCTTGCTACTTGCAGTGACAGATCAGGGCTGTGTCCTGACACAGGCTGCAGTCCCACACCTGCTGCACCTTGCTGCTCCCAAGAAGGTAATGCCATACTTCCCTAGTCTTTCAGCTGCACCATTTAACCCTCTAAACATCTGCCTATCTGACATGCTAACGCAGTGGAAAAGATCCAGATTTCTTCTTTTCCGGAGTAGTTCTGTTATTTTAGCAAACTAAGTTAGGCTTGCAAAGAAACATACTAAGTGCCAGGGCTGGTACAGGCAGTAAGGATGAACTCTGGGCCAGGATCAAGGTGATGCCACAGTGAAAACCTTTCCCTTTGTGGATGTAGTGAGCTGTTAAACTGGCTCATTACACCTCAGGAAAAGCATTCAGTTTGAGTGGTTTTTTTGTCATAAAGAAAAAAAAGAACTAGACACTGATTTTTGGCTGTCAGGATGAGTTCTGCTGGGATGCTATATGGTGAAGTTACCTTTCATTAATTTCCAGATGTCAATCTGGATGTCACTATTCCCCAACCTTTCCTGGTACTTTGCTTTCTCCCAGGGCAGTTTCACTGGAAGGTCAGACTTCTCCCTTTTCTGCTCCCCCAAACCTTCAGCATCATGCAGGCAACATTTCCAAACCACTCTCTTCTAATTATACACTATGTTTCCAAATCATACTGCTTTTCATTTTTAAAAGTGCAAGTATGTTTTATGACTCTATAGCAAACACATGAATTCTACTTAAAAAATGTCTATAAAGTGATAATTGAAAAAGCAAGTACAAAAAATCCTGGCGAAAAAGTAATCTATAAAGAGAAACTTACAGCTGAGGAACTGAGTTCAGTCATGTTATTTCTTCTATTTCCCTCACTGTAAACAATCTAGATTTCAATTTATGGGGAAAAAAAGGGTTTGTTTCTCCTACTATAAATTCAGCACCTTACACTATATCCCTGTCAGCAGACCAATACTGCATATCCTCCAAGGCAGGAAAAGAAAAAAAAATAAACCTTACCTGGAACCCATTTAATCTCCATTCCTATATCCTTTTCTTCCTGTTTTTTCTCTTTTTCTTGGATACTTTGCAGAAGTTCTCTGTACTTGGCAATTTGCTCTTCATCATCTTTTTGGCTTTTCCTTGGTTTGTCATCTTCCATTTCATTAACTACATCACCATCTAGGAGGAGAGAGCAAAGTTATCACAGAGAGCCTGAAGAAAGTGAGTAACTGAAGTTAATCTTTAGGAAATAAACCTAAGATACACACATTATTTCTAAAAGATAATATAAAATATTTTCATCTGTTATTACAGAGTAACCAGTTTAAGAATTCCCCTATTTAGATGAAATAAAAATAGTATCTGAAAAGACAAAAGACAATTTGTCCAGTAAAGGAAATCACTGAATGGGCTCAGCATCCTTTACTGTAATTTTAAATTATTAGTTTTAGAGTCCTTTCCAGCAGAGTAGTACCTAAATCTCTGAAACCACTGGTGTAAAGCATTTTGAAAATAAAATGCTGCTTTTTGACAAACTGCAAGAGTCTGTAAAAGAGATAATTATTCAAAGCCTTAATCTTCAGTGACTTGCTGAATGAACAAATGAAGCAAGACAGAAAGAGGGCTTCTTTTTTTCCTTTTTTTTAGAAAAAAAAATCAACAGAAATGTTACTTACAATAAGCTTTTAAACAAGTATTTCAGTGAAAACACACTTGAAAAATGCTGCAATTCCTTTAACTGTAGAAACCTAGGTTTGGGGCAGGCTCATCTTTCCTTTTTCTCTGGATGAGCAGTAAAGCTGTGCTTCCTACAGTACTGAATTGTGTGAACAGCATAACTGGTGTCCAGAAATGTATCCCAGTTGTAAGGCTGGTCTTTGGCTAAAACTGAGGTGTGACAGCGTTCTCGCCCCATTCCGTCACTGCAAGAAGCTGGCTGTTGGCTGGAGGCAGAAATCTTTACTGCTCATAGAATCACAGAATCATTTAGGTTGGAAAAGACCTTTAAGATCATCGCATCCAACTGTTAACCCAGCTCGGCTAAGCCACCACTGCATCGTGTCCACACGTGCCACATCTACACGGCTTTTAAATATCTCTGGGAATGGCGATTCAGCCACTTTCCTGGGCAGCCTGTTCCAGTAGCCACAGCCCTTCCCTCATTCACTAAGAGGGTTACCCTGCCGTAAAAGGAGATTAATTTAGTCAAGCAGGAACCTGCCCTGCACAAACCTGTGCTGACTGGCCTGAGCCCCTGGTTGTCCTGTAGGTGCCACATGACAGCCCTCAAGATGACCCACTCCATGACCTCCCCAGCATCGATGTCGGGCTGACAGGCCTGTAGTTCCCTGCACGCTCCTTCCAGCCCTTTGTGTAGATGGGCATTACATTTGCTAACTTCCAGCCAATTGGGACTTCCCGGATTATCCAGGACTGCTGAAAAATGATGGAAAGTGGCTAAGTGAGCATATCATATCTGCCAGCTCCCTTGGGTGGATCCCATCTGGCCCCACAGACTTGTGTGTCTTTAAGTGGTGTAGCAGGTCCCTGATCATTTCCCTTTGGATTAAGGGGGCTTCTTTCTGCTCCCTGTTCCTGTCTCCCAGTTCAGGTACCCAGAGAACTGGCATTACTATTAAATACTGAGAGCAAAGGAGGCATTAAGTACTGCAGTCTTTCCCTCATCCTTTGTCACTGTGCTTCCCTCTGCATCCAGTAAAGGATGGAGATTCTCCTTAGCTCTCCTCTTATTGCTGATGTATTTACAGAAACAATTTCTGTCTTTCATGGCAGTAACCAGGTTAAGTTCTAGCTTGGCTGTGACCCTTCTAATTTTCTCCCTGCATAACCTCACGGCACCCTTGTAGTCCCCCTGAATTGCTTGCCCCATCTTCCGAAGTTCATAAACCCTCCTTTCTTTCCTAAGTTCCAGCCAAAGCTCTCTGTTCAGCCAGGCTGGGCTCGTTCCCTGCCAGCTCATCTTTCACACCGCACATGGGGACAGTCAGCTGCAGCTGCTTTTCCACTTTCCTCATCAGAAGCTGAGATCTAAGAAGGAAGCATCTGCTCATCCAGAAAGCAAAAGACAACTCTGTTTTGAAGACAAGTAGAAAAACTTCTTCTTCCTAGTGTCCCGAGAAAGAAGAAGCTGTACTGGATGAGAACTGAAGAAATCCTTAAGCTAAAAGAGGATCCCTATAACCTAGATAGGCAAGGGGCTACCAGTTTGTATTTATCACTCATTTTGCTAGGAGAAATTTAAGTGCCAATGCATATTGTCATTCTTTCTCATTTAGATGAAACTTGTATTTCTTCTGTCAAAACTAGCAGTTTTAAAACAAATGTTCAACGTCGCCTTCAAAAGAACTGTAGGAGCTTTTAATTCCGTAAGCAAATAAAGCACATTTGACAACAGCTGCAAGAAAGGAAAGTGAGCTGAGTATGTTCTCAAAGTTTGCTCAGAGTTCAAATAACCTTGTCAGTGGCTTTCAAGTATCACGCTGTATTGCACAACATCAGGAACCACTTTCTGATGGATATTAAGGCAGCAATGCTTTCTGCCAACAGCTTGTTCAAAGGCTTTTTGAACAAAACACACAAACCAAAAAGTTCTGGGGCATTAACCACTGCATTGCATAAGAAATACAATCAACCTGGGAAGGAGAAAAAGGCAAAAACTGATGAAATTCAGAGTATAAAATAAAGTATATTCTTATTGTTTACAAAAGAAAGTAGTAATAGAAGTGCTAAAAGATTTAAAAAGATGAAAGTTCAAATCATGAGGCTGGTCAGAAACATTCCAATACAACAATTTGTTTTTAAAAGATTACATTAATACAAAATATAACCAAATGCAGAGGTTTAATATATTAAATTGGTGATTGGCAGCTGAGATCACGTTCTTGTAATCACACGGTTGTGAATAGATCATGTTCATAGTTTAAGAAGATTATCTTGCAATAGCTGAGTAGATGATTCCTTTTTTAAAAAAACCTCAGCCTTAGAAACTAAAAGCAGTAGAAAACTTCTAGCAGATATAACATTTGACAAGAGGTCTGCTGCAAAGCTGAATTTTTTTTAAAGACGAGGGGGCATTTTCTTCCCATGATGTAATGGCAAAGCAGAAAACTCAGCTAATGATTTGGATGCTGATGGCCATACCATAAAAATTGCCCTAAATGTCTCAATTCTATCCAGGGTGGTTATTCAAATTCAGATAGATAAAAAATAAAAACCAAAATACCTACAATGCATGTAGACCCATAGAATTAAAACTAAATGCTTCACACTCCAGTGTTCAAGAACCAAGTCTGAGGTTGAGGTTTTTGCACTGCCCTACAGCATGCTATGAAAAATTAAATGTGTTGACCTCAGTCTTGAGACAGAAAATAATGACAAAGAAAACACTGGGGTTTAAACCCATTTTCTCACATTCTAAGTACTTCCTGAACGAAGAGTTGTGCAAATCCCACTAGTTCATCCCAATGATAATAAAAAAATGGAAAAATTTAGAATACAAAAATAAGTTTATTCAAAGCCTATCAGAGCTGACGCCTTTTTGTAAGATTTTTCAAGGAGAAAAGATACTGGAAGAAGAGAATGCAAACAGACAGATAACAGTAAATGAATGGTAAACATTAAATTATGGCATTTTCTTAGATTTTTTTGCATTTTCCTTCAGGTCTGTGCAGTCTAACCATTGAGTGTGCACTGGGTGTAATTTTTAAACCTCCCCTTGCCAACCAGGTGAGTGTTGTAGCTGCAGCCTTTAAGCCCCTGTTTGTGCAGAGGTGACCTGGCATCAGTAGAGCCACGCCTCTGAGCCAGCCAGACCTAAGCCAAGGTTAACACTCTGGCAATCAGAGTCAGTCCTAAGTAGGGACTCACTGGCCTGCAAAAACACACAGAGATGTGTTCTTCAACTCCAAGTTACTGGACACCTCCAACAGTTTATAAGAACTTCCTAGAAGGAATGCTGACACGACCCTTCTTGGCCTTCCAAGCACCTTTAATTACAGAACAAACCCAACCCAACAGTTCCTGCAAACATGCTTTGGAAAAGTATCCAACACCCGCATCAGCTGTATCCAGTTCAGAAAGAAAATAATCAGGTTGTGGTATTTGTATTCTGAAATTCCCATTAAATTCCACCCAGGCTTGGCCAACTCATAAACTGCTAAATCCTTTTGCTTCTTTTTTCCAGAGACAATAATAAATAACTGCATGTTCTACTTCTGTCACCCTCCATTCTTTAGCCTTCTGTAATAGCTCTAGCAAATATAAACACATGTGGATACTGTTCATTTTTAAGAGAAAAAGGCTGTATTGTTATCTAATAAAATGCTATATATGCATTTCAATTTATATATGTAGTCATGAGTTATTGCACCAAATAGTTTTCCGAATTGTAAAAAGATTTAATATCTGGTCTATTTGACCTTAATTATTGAAAATAAGATTCAGCAGCACTATTTAAACAAAAACTCCTCCCTCCCAACCACTACATTTCCTTTCTCTGCACTTGTGCACCTCTGGAATCGGGGCAGCAGCACAGAACAAAGACCAACTGGGTTTCTGGAGTCTTAGATTGGAAGTCAAATACCACAGCAGACTGGGCTTCCTGCTCAGATTCCTACTGAGGAGAGCAGGGATCTACATGGAGTTCCCTACAAGCCTGATGGTGTTCAGTAAGTGTTTGCCAACTCTTAGGTTTAACTTTAAGATTGCCCTTTGTGGAGTCACAGATTGAGACCCAATGATACTTGTGGATCCCTTCCGACTCAGGATATTCTGTGATTCCATGATTCTATCAAGACCAGCTAATTAAAAAAAAATCCTATAAAAGTATTTTACCATATAGTCTGTTTCAGTATTTGTGTGCTGTGCAAAGAAGAACAGCAGAAAAGATGGTGCTCTTGCAAAGATTAAAAAAAAACCCAGATGAAAAGCTTAGACATAAACCCCATAATGCTTAATTTGAAGCATATTTAAAATGCTATACACTAAGTCACTGGTGCTCATTGTCACAATAGCAATTATGGGCTGGATTTAATGAATGCCGCAAACACTTCCTAACTGGGATAAATGTACTCAAGTAACAGAAAATTCAGAAGCAATGTAAATGAGAAAATGAAAAAATGAGAAATTTCGTGCTGTGAACCACAACACTCCAGGTCACTGAAATCCTTGCTGTCACAGAACTGTTGTTTAACAGTAATATTAACATTCATGATGCACATATTTTAAGTTGAAAAATTCCATTAAAAAAAATATTGGAACAGGCCAACAAAAACCTGTTTATAAATAAAACATTTTAATAAGTTTGAAAAGTACGAATAGAAATCCAGGACATTTTTTCCCTCCTTATCAGACTCCTACATTTCCATTCAAGCAGCTGACATTGATTTTTCCCATTTGTGCATAGCACCACATAATTCTGCTGGATGGAACCCTGACAGATGGAATCCTGTTTTGTATCACATAACTGAATGGATAAAATGTCAGGAACACATTAAAGACATGACAACATAATTCCGCTATTAATAACTTACTTTTCAAAACATCATTTGTATCTAGACATTTCCAGGTTTAAAATTTATTAGTGTGATAAGATTATTTAAGGTCATTTTTTTTTTCCTTCCCAGCAATGGAATTTTACTCTTTAAAATTTCTGAAGTGTTGTTCCCATGGATATTTGCTTTCATCACCACCCTATCACAGATGCTGTTCTTTAACATCATGGTAGCCTTGTATGTGAGAGGAGATGGAAATGCTTTACCCTGCATCCCCTGCTCCCCGATACAGACTTCACTAAGCATTGCTCGAGAAACTAAAGCTCACGACGGTGCACTTTGTGAGTTTTTATGTAAGATGAGAAACAAATGGACATTATCCCTGCCAAGATATTGCCAAGCTGAATTTTCTGCCACAAGATTTCCCAACTCTACAACCAAAAAAATCTGTAATTTTTTTTGCATGCTCCAAGCTCATCTCTGATTGCAGTAACCTGTTTTAATGTGGAATAAATCAATTTTAACATCTGTTTGAAAGACCTAATTAAGGTTTATGAAATTTTATTTGCCTTGTAATCTAGGCTGTAGATACTATTAAGAGCAGGACGAATTTTAGAATGAAAACCAGCAATTTAAATAAGGAATTTAAACACTGGTGCACCATATGCAGAAGACTCAAGTACTTTACGAAGTTAGATGAAATTCTCTTTATATTCTTAAGAAGTACATGAATCAAAAAGCATTTGAAAGATGTTCCTGTTCATTTAGTCATTAACCACCTTGCATTTCAAACTAGGACTTTTCCTCTGAAAAGGAAACACTTCAAGTTCTATGGGTCTGTAATTTATCTCAGAAATGAACAGATTAGAAGCAGATACTGCCAAACTTGACAAAGAGATGTCAAGGTACCCTGAAAAAAAAAAAAGGGGGTAGGAGGAGAAATAAAAAAGCAAGAAAATTATTTTCCACTCAGAGGTACAAGCTCCTATTCAGAAAGCAGCTACTGTAGCCCAGTGGAAGGTGTCCCTGCCAGTGGCAGGGTGCTGGAGCTAGATGGTCTTTAAGGTCCCTTCCAGTCTGAACCATTTAGTGATTCTGCTCAGGGGCTCAATCATTATACAACAAATATAATATTGTCCTTGTAAAAGATGACATTCAAAGCATTTTCTATAGGTATGACATTTAAATATTTAAATAATTTGTGTTCACAACCCTGCAGCTAATAACTTTGTGTACGACATTTATCACCAGAGTACCTTGCTGCTGTTCCTCCTCTTCTTCACTTGATGAAGCCAAATAAGCTTGAAAATCCATGTCAAGAAGCTCCTCTTTGTTAAAAGTTCTGCTGAGTGATGTTACTCGCTCGTGATCTGTCTCATCCCATGTGATATCTACCTTAAAAATAAGAATGCCAGTTGTAGAAGCTGGAACACTAAAACTAAACACTGTAACGCTGTCTATTTAGGGAAAACTATTTTATACCTTCCATTCAAGGCACATTATAAACCTGTTAGTCATGTTCTCTACAATAACTCACTATAATAACCATTAAGTAGCAGGAATTTAATTATAACATTTTGGAATTTTTTCTACTGTCAGTTGCAATGAGTTCGAGCTACAAGAAGAACTGAAGAAATCTCCTCATGTACTGAATGGTTCTGTAAGAGCAGGTCCCACAACACAAAACCTCTGTAAGCCAAATTTCCTTTGTGGCAGCAGAGACTGATGTTGAAGCAGCCACCAAGCCCTCTCTTTTCCTCTTCCAGCAGCAATTCACAGCTGGAATCACACACAGATTGCAATGGGGACAATGAAAGTGTTTGTGTAACTGCACCCTCAACCAAAACGTGAAACAGATCTGACTGAAAAATGATCCAGCAGAAAGTACTTATTTCTCAACTAATCACTTCTCCAATCTAGTTCACTTCATGGCCAGATGGAAATTTTGGCTGTCAGTAGGTCACAGTAGGAATGAATTGCTACAAGAAGAGGAAGCAACTGTTGAAGCCTGGCATTACCACCAAAAAGGCTCTTCCTCATTTATACACTAACATCCATTTTAGGCAAATTAAAAGATTTAGATGTAAATAATAAAGTAATTTCATGGGTAGCTTTTCATAGAGATATAATGAGGTCAAAATTCAGTATTTTATTTGTAACAGAGAAGCCCAATCTCTTTTAAAATCCAAACCAGGGTTGCAACCTGTGGGTCCATAACATGCTTAAATCTTTTAGTATGCTTGATGTCTGTATTTTGATATGGTGGAGATAATCAGGAATCTTTTCCCCAGTACATGTATCATTCATAAGCTGACAGCAAAACTAAACAAATAAGAAAAACATTACAAAACCACTGTAAAGATACCTTTGATGTTCCCATAGCAGCAGATGTGAAGTACTTTGGCTTATAAGCAGCTATGTTCACTTCTGAGGCTACATCTTTTGGCTTATCATCAAATGTAACATTATCTGGAATAAATCTTAATGGCAAATAAAACATGTTATTCTTCAAATACATTGGGAAATTGCATAGTATAAACAGTCTAAACTTTCATGAGTATGGTACATCAGCATGAAAGAATTAGCTAAAATAAAAAGGGGGTAAGCCTGAAAGGGGAACAAAAGAAAGGGACAAGTACTCCACACTTGTGAGATTCATTGCCTGGCTTCTGCAGGTCTGTTCCACAGGTTTTCAGTGTATAACAACACCCTGCTTGGGACGTATTTCAATTTTCAGTCTGGTATAAACAGGGCTGCGGGTGGTTTTTTGGGTGGTTTTCTTTAAGAACCATCTTTTCAGAAAGTTTAATATTAAAAATTAAAAAGAAAAAAGTGAATAAAAGAGGGTTTGGAAACAGATGAAAAAAAAATTCTAAACCTTTTAGGAAAGCCTGGTACATCTTGAAAAGTATAATGAGTAAGGAAAAAAAAAGTTAAAAAGACCAAAGTCATGAGTAACAATTGAAGAACTTAGTTTAAAAAAAACCAAAAACTTCGGTATACTACATGAGGAATTACTTGTGATTTTTAAAAAATCTTTGCAAATGTAATCTGATAAATAGTAGTCTACATTAAAATTTAACAGAGCAGAAGATTAGGAAAATCATTGGAGAATTTCAAACAGCTGTGTTTGTTGTAAAACATTATCAGTGTTTAAAATTATGAAAAGTTACATGTTCACTTAGCAAAGATGTTTTTTCCAAAATGGTTCAAAGCAAATTAATTAAGTTCCTCTAGAAAATGATTCAAAGCAAAAAAACCTTAACTTTCACTGATTTCCAAGAGTGTCCATAACAGAGGCCCCAGCAGACAAACAGGGCTTCTGTCACAACCTTTTATGATTTAGTAACTTTTCTGCTTAGACTGAAAGGGATCTTTTGCAACAAAAGGAAATACTAACAATAAAGCAAGCCACAATTTAAAATCCTTTCTTCCCCAAACATGACTTTTGAAATATCAGAGCATCCAGCTCATTCACAAGGGCTAACATATCTATTGCAGCTTTGGGACAACAGCAGCAATAATCTTGCCCTGTGGGAAGGAATCCCGAAAAAAGAGCCACTTCTGGACCCTTGGGGAGAGAAAAAGAAAAAAGCAACAGTGCGTTGTTTCGTTTTCTGAATCCTATCGCTTTACTGAATTGTACCAAAAGCTTAAAGATGTAATGAGAACATTTTATCTGGCTTTTCTGAAAATAATCTCTCTATGCAGACATCCTCTTGAACTTCCCATATTACAATAAAAATGGTCAAAAAGAAGAAAAAAAGAACCAAAGGGAAACCTAACAACTCACTGGATGCCCAATTTATCTACATATCTCGTTTTGGTTACACAGTAAAGTCAATAAAGTTAACTCCAAATTATTATAAACTGCCTTTAATTCCCCCTCCCTGGCCCAACATGTAAAAATATCACCAGTGTAGTTACCTCAGGTCTATGAAAGAACAGCTACTTTCAAATTCCAGTCCATCACATTCTTCATAAATTTTATTGGCTGTTTCAGGAGAATCACATTCTACGACTGCGTAGAAGTATTTCAGTCGCTTAAACTGATATTCCCGCAGTTTTTCCCTATAAATCCTGCAAAAGTGGAGAAAAGACCAGTCAGGTGAGCTGGCTTTAACACCTTTTTATTTGCAAAATATTTTAATTCAACTCATTAAAAACATGTGCCAACCAACCACTCTCCTAATCTTGTAAGGCTTGATATTAAACAGCACAAAGTTCCACCAGTATTCAGTTTTGCTCAAGTAAAAAGACTATTTCACACAGTTTTACTAAGTGTAAAATCTGTATATGACTGCATTGAAAGATCACAGGGATGAGGTTCTGTGAATCTGAAAGCCACAGGCACAGGTATCACTGAGGTACCTCTGGGATACCTGGATTTCTGTTTGTTGGATTGCAGATGCTCTCAGGCCCACTGAGCAGTAAATCTAATGCTTCAGGATGCACCTTGATGCACACAGTGAAGGTGACCTCAGAACGCACTCTGCATCCATCTTACACTCCCCTGATGCACTAGAGAATATCTTCAAAGGGATCTGCCCTTATTTTAGAAGCATCTTGATTTTCTAAATATAGGGCAGTCCAGCAGGATGCATTATACAAATATGGCCCCAATCAGGCTACCAAACACCCGGAAATTCTGGGAAAATATCAAAGCAAAACCTTTAATGAAAATTTAAAAAAGGCAAAAAAGACATGCCCAAAGAAGTCAGGACAATGACAGGACTGAGGAGTTCAGCCTAGGAAGCCAGGGCTGTTGCTGGTGGCACTCAAGAAATCTCAGTCTGGGAATTCTTGGACTAAGTTAAGGTCCCTGTTGATTCACAGATAAGAATTTTGACAGTGAGCACTAAGGGGAGTTTACTGCACAAATGGCAATTTGTAGAGCAGAAATGCTGTTTTTTAAGCTCCCCATATATTTGTTCCATTGATTATTCCAATGAGCTACATCATAAAATTTTGAACTCACATCAACAAGCAAATCTTCTTAAGTTTCATCATAATGCATTTATTAAATGCACTGACAATCAACCAAGGGTTGTAAAACAACCCTTGAAAAAAACTAAAAAATTAAGGTGTCCACAGGACATTTCCACATATGAACTCCTGGAAACAGGAGTTGATTGGGATTTTCGCTAAGAATTAAACATATTATATCTCTCATTTGAAGACAAAATTAAAATCAATACCCATCATCCTCTGTGGTATTCTCTGGAAGATCGAACAGTTCCACAGGTCCTTTTTGTTCTTCCTCTTTCAATCTCTCTTTTCCAAACTCCGAAGGATAAATCTACAAATACAACAACACAAAACTAAATTTTAAACTGTGACGCAATATACCCTAACTAAGAAAAAATATCTCTCCAGGCTTTTACACTTTACAGTTTTTATTTAAGATCAGTTAAGGGATCAATTCCATCAGCTTTATTACCTTCCTAATTTTAATGTATGGGAAAGACAGTAGGAATAACCAAACTGCCTGCCAGGAATCTTGAGACAGATGAAGAACAACAGGAACCCTGACTTTGCTCATTCTACTGTGGCCGTTTTCAGGAAGGGGTGTCTGATTAAAATTTCTCAGAGAGCTGAGGCAGACACTAATAATGGAAAAATATAACTTAATGGGCCAGAGTACAACCAATTTATTAGTAAGGTCTAAGGCTGGGTTATCTGCCATGCAGACCTCTGAAAATTAAACTAATCAATGAAATGTAGTCTCCTCCTACTAGAACTGAGATCTTCACTTTTAGTCTCAGAGAACCAGCACTGAGAGCCAACCTCCTGAACATGAGAAGTCAATGGCCTTGACCTCTAACTCTGCCAAATACATGCCTGTTACATCAAGTTAAATTGCAACACAGTTTCTGTTTAAACACATTAATATTTCTTTTGGTTCTCTATAGCATTGTCTTACTTCTTATTTTGTAGTCTATTTTTTTAATCAGTAAAAGTCAGTACTCCTTTTAGAGATCAGGGCTTACCTTAACAGAAAACACTGTTCCTCCTTTGGGTGTGAAAGAATTAAACAGAGCCAGCAAATCCTTAGCCTTCAACCTATCCCAATCCATATTACAAACTGCCAATCTGCTTGTAATCTGAAAGAAAAGAACGTAAAATTCATAGGTTTAATTCTTAACTGTTATGAGGAATACACAATTCTCTAGCAGAACTCAATGGTAAAAATCAAAGTCAGCAATAAACTTTGCCAAAAAAAATAAAAGCAGGATTGTCCTCATGGCTTTTTATCACTTCAACTAGCAAAGATCAGAAGCAGCACTTACCAGAGCACATAAAAAGGACATAAATAGTGAAGCACCACAGAATGGACTGCACCAATCACAGATTTAGAACTGCAGCGACAACATAATCGCTTAGGATTTTGTTATCATCAAACATTGTTAATTTCAAGAACAACCACTATCCCTGTATTGTGACAGCACTAGAGTACTGTCATTTCTTACACACTGATTGTGCTAGTTGTAAAATCCTATTTCACTGTCTAATGATGTCTTAATTTCTTAAAGTGAGAGTTAAATAACTAAATTTTTGAAAAGTGAAAAAAATCAGTAGTGAACAAAAGCAGTACTATCTAAATTCTGGAATTTCTGAAAGGCTCAATTTTGTTTGTCCTTTCACCTGTAGACAGCTTATCTATAGGTATAGGTAAGTGTGCTTAGGGGGAAGAGGAGATACCAGTGAAAACTGCAGGTCTCTCATTGTCAGACAATTTCATCATCACTTCCATTCTGTCACTAAAAGGCTGAAAAACCTTTATGAAAAATACCTCCACAAACGGTATGAACTCATAACATTTCTGAGTTTGTCATGTAGCAACTTTTCACACGCAAAGTATTGTCACCTCATCTCCACGAGGGGCATCTTTATCCAGCTCGCGCCACGAGTGCTCGATCTCTGGCTCCTTTGGAAACAGCTCGTTCAAATCCTCATCATCCTCTGAGCTTGTTTCAATGTTCCCTATGCCTCTGGCTAGATCAGGCCCACTATCACTTTCTTCATCATCTTCTGAATCACTGTCATCTTCACCCATTTCCCCATCATCTTCTGGCTCCTCTTCCTCGCCTGTTTCTCCACCATCTTCTGATTCCTCTTCTTCTGATTCTGCATCCTCACTTGCAGAAGTTTCTTCCTCTAACTGGCTTTTACGTTTTACACTTTGGTCACAGATGTCTGAGCACAGAAAGATAAACATTAGATACCTATTTTTATGTTAGAATTGCATATGACCCTTTACAAAAAGGAAAACTTCAGGGCTTTTTCATACCTATTTACAGGACCCCTGAAAGGTGTAACGATGCAGGAGCAAGTAACAGAAAACATCAGTGTTGCCTCTTTTGTTTGTCTAGTCTGGTCTAATCTAATGCTAATTACTCTTTAGGCCCACAATTGTATTATCAGTGTCAACTATAATTAAATACACCGCTATTTCATTTACATTACAGAACCAAAAGGTAGAAATCAGTTTAATAATGGAGGATATACACATGCACAAGCAATATAAATAAAGCTTTTCTTCAAGTTACCTTTTCTTTCTAATCCCCTCTAATATTAATGGCTCAATGCTGCTATGTTTACAGTTTCAGTCCACAAGTTGTGATGTGCCTTTATGGTATCAGTTCATATATCTGCTGTTCAGTTTGATAAATACAGCACCGTATATGCTGTTACAAATCTTACTTTCCTAACTAACCAACAATTTCAGCGCCAACAATTAAAAGGACAGGGATGTTCACAATCTTACTGAAGAATCAGAACTGATTCTATACAGAGCTGACCAACTCCAATCCTTCAGCAGCACTGAGTCTGAGTCAGTCAGCTATTTTATAACTGATCTTGCAAAATATCTTCCATGGATAAAACAAAAGCAACAACATCCAAATAAACACAGCTGAATTCTCCTTGTTATTTGAACAACTAACCTGATTCTTCTATTTTCCCTCTTAGGGAGTGGTCTCTCGTGGGAGCTTTGACTGACTTAGTACCACTTGCTCGTGAAGACTTTTCCTTGTTTTGAATTGAAATGGATCTTCCCCCTGATGCACCTTCTCGCTTGTTTTCCCCTTTGGGTAAAAGGCCCTTGTTTCCCTGAGAGCGATCAGCTTCCACCGCCGTTTTCTGTGAATCCTCTTTCAAGATGAACTTAGATTTACTTTTTTGTCCTTCTGTTTTAAGGTCATTTAGTTTAGTCACCGCTTCACATGTTTGGTCCACCCCTTGTTTGGTTTTTTTGCTCTCCTCCTTTGGGAGGCCACCAGCAAGGGCCTTTGCAGAATCTGCTTCTCCTTTACCTTTAGCTTTCTTTTTCTTTTTTTTCTTTACAGTGAGTTCTTTACTATCACCTTCTGAAAGATCAGAGTCAGATTCCGACAAGGCATAAAACTTCCTGAGGTTCTCTGTAGAGGTATAGTTAACAGGGCGACCTCTTTTATCCACTGTGTATCTCAGCTTGAACTTCTTGTCATGAAACATCGCTCGGAATCGTTTGTCAATCTTGACTTTACGTTCCTTTTCAGGCATCTCCCAAAACCTGGGATCCCTTGCGACGCAGCTGAACCGGCCATCGCTCAGTATTTCCTCCTGGGATGACATTTTTGATGTCATTGAAGACTTGGACATCTACAATACGGAAAAAAACCCAAGCACTTCTGATTAAAAAGAACTCAACCAATTAACATAGATTTAGATATGTGACTGAAAAAAACAAGGATTAAACAAAGTTGGATTTCTAACCTATACCTAAAAAGTTCTTTCCAAAAGCACATATGGCACATATATCACATGCCATCTGGTTGGAAGGGACCTCAAAGATCATCTGGCCCAACATTTCTTGGCAAAAGCATTGTATATACAAGATGGCCCAGCACTCTGTCCAGCCAAATCTTGTAAGTGAGAATCCACCACTTCCCTGCAGAGATTATTCCAATGGTTGAATGTTCTCATTGAGGAAAATTTTCCTCTTATATCTAAATGGAATACCCCAAGGAATAACTTAGACCCATTACCCCTTGTCTTTTGCTTGTGACTTCTTGTAGAAAGAGAGTCTCCATCATCTCTGTAGCCACCTTTTAAATACTGGAATGCGGGGATAAGGCTCCCCTGGGCCTTCCTCCCTCAAGGCTGAACAAACCCAGCTCTCTCTGCCTTTCCTCACATGGCAGCTTCCCAGTCCTTTGGTCATCCTTGTGGCCCTTCTCTGGAATCTCTCCAGCCTGTCCACATTTTTTTTGTAGGGCAGGAACCAAAACAGAATTCCAGATGTGACCTGACAAGCAGCAAGTGGGATAATGACTTCTTTATCTCTGCTGGTGATGTCTGGTTGATGGAACCCAGCACCCTGTTGGCTTTGCTGCAGCAGCAGATTTAAACAAGTCACAAATAATCCTGTACCTCCCACAGTCCCAGTCACAAATCTTTGCTTTGTCAGCTGCGCTGGCAGCCTGGAAACCCCCTGTGCCCTGGGCTGCATCCAAAGCTCCATGGGCAGCAGGTGAGGAAGGGAATTCTGCACCTCTGCTCTGCTCAGGTGAGAGCCCACCTAAAGTGCTGTGTCCAGATCTGGAGTCCCAGCATAGGAAGAACATGGAGCTGTTGGAGCAAGTCCAGAGACCACCAAGATAATTAGAGGGATGCAGTTCCTCTCCTATGTGAAAAGACTGAAAGAATGGAGATTGTTCAGCTTGGAGAAGGGAAGGCTTCAGAAGACCTAATTGTGGCCTTCCAGTATATGAAGGGAGACTACAAGAAAGATGGAGAAAGACTATTTACAGGGGTCTGGAGTAACAGTACAAGGGGGAACGGCTTCGAACCATTACAAGGTAGGTTCAGATTAGATAGGAGGAAAAAATTCTTCAGTGTGAGGGTCGTGAGGCACTGGCACAGTTTACCCAGAGAAGCTGTGGATGCCTCATCCCTGGAAATGTTCACGGCCAGGTTGGATGGAGCTCTGAGCGTCCTCGTCTGGTGGAAGGTGCCCCTGCCCATGGAAAGGATTTCGAACGAGATAGTGTTTGAGATCTCTTTCAACCCAGGCTATTCTATGATTCTACGATAACAGACGCACNCCGGAGCCTCGCCGGGCTCGGGCGCGCTGAACCCGTTCGACCGTCGGCTGAAGCGGAAGCAGAAGAACTGGGCGGCGCTGCAGGCTGAGCCCGCCAAGTGCGATTACTTGCGGGAGGAGGTGCGGGGCCGGGGGGGCTGGCGGGGTCACCTTGAGTGCTGTGGCCAGTTCTGGGCCCCGCAGTTTAGGGGGGATATTGAGGAGCTGGAGCGGGTCCAGAGAAGGGCAGCGGGGCTGGTGGGGGGGCTGGAGCACAAGTCGTCTGAGGGAGCAGGAGAAAAGAAAGGTCAGGAG